>APFE031673613.1:9141-28944 GCA_000404065.3 Pinus taeda | reverse complement strand
ATGACATTAGTGTCATCTACATACCTTTTCCAAAGCTTAGGAGGGAGACGAGCCGAGGCAAGAGCCTTGGCTTCGAAGTCCTCCATAAAGAGATTCACCACGATCGGGGAGAGGGGGGAACCCATGGCAACGCCACAGGTCTGCTCGAAGAACTCACCCTCGAAACTGAAGAACGTGGAAGTGAGACATACCTCAACAAGATGAGCGGTATCCGGATCTGTTAAGCGATAGATCACTTCCATGGCCTCTTTAATAGGTATGCAGGTGTACAAGGAGACCACGTCAAAGCTGACAAGAATGTCTTCAGGGTCCAGCTTAATATCCTTGAGATCCATGATGAAGGATGCAGAGTCCTTCACGAAGGAACTGGTATGGCCTACCAGGGGTTTAAGCTTAAGAGCCAGAAGCTTGGCTAGAAGGTAGGTCGGACCCCCGATGGTGTTGACGATAGGCCTCAGAGGGACCCCTTCCTTGTGGATTTTAGGTACCCCATAGATTCTAGGGGTGATGGGATTGCTCTCAGATCAGTCATCGCCTCCACACTCCTACTAATCATGGAGTGTTCGTAAAGGCCAGTATGGGGCTTTTGAGGTCTGAAATTAATAGGGTTAGGAGAAACCTAAATCATCTCTCTCAGAATCTTCTGGTTTTACACTTGGAACTCTCGAACGTGATCTCTCCATCGGTGTGGGCGAGAATAGATGCATGCTCTGCATTAAAAGCATTGCGATTGGAAGAGATCAGAGGACAAAAACAGGCTAAGAAGTTTCAAGGCCTAGCTCAGAAAACAGCGAGGGATGATTCATTAGGAGGTAGCTGTATTTCTGCTTCGCAGAAAACAACCCTCAGTGCGTGGGTTTCGTCCACCAGTCAGGATTTCTCAGATGGGCACGTTGTTATCCCTGCGTCCAAGCAGCCAGGATGCTGTGGCAAGCTTGCCCCGTCTTCAATAATGCTCCCAGATCTCTCGGATGGCTCTCACGTGGAGCATCCCCCTGTTTCCGCCGAGCAACCAGTAATTGAAGGGTTTTTCTGCTCTGAGCTGCCTCATCAGGTTTCTATAGTGACAGAGGATCGTGACCTGGGGAAAGAGAAGGCATTGGGAGCTCGTTTGAAATTTAAGGACAAAGATGAGGTAGCTGTCTCTACATCGCGCAACAACAAGGGTCCAATTTCGAGCATCCAGTGCGGAACACTGAGGGGCGACCTTGCAGTACACGGTGAATTTGGAGTTGATAGCTCTGGCCGGCTATCCTATGTCCAAGACGAAAAGGTGGTCTGCAGATTTGGTTATGACGTTTCTAAAAGCAGGAACGTTGCCACCTCGGTAAGGAGGAGCGATGGCAATCCGGTTCCCACGTATGATGCTCTGTCTTCATTTGAGCCGGCTCTCATGGTATGCCCAAGACGTAACGCGAAGATCCAGCTCGAGGGATCGACCGAAAGGAGCAGGGAGGTCTCACCATCTGAAGCGTCCACGCATGCGGTAGGTAATGTGTTTGGCGTTGGTGCTGTTATGAGCTTTGGTTCTCCCAAGGATATAGATCTGGTAGCGCTCGTCGGTTCTCCCAAGGTAAAAGATTTGGCATCGCTCGCAGATTTGGACTATCGTCTCCCTAATATTAGCAGCGCCATCACAGAGGATTGCCTGGAGGATGTGCGCAAGGGAGGGTAGGAATCCAATGACGTGTTGGACGGTAGGCGACTGGAGAACACCTGCTTCCATGAGGGCTCGGTTGGGGTAAGACCGGTGAGTAATTCTAGTGCAGGTAACATAGTCACTAATATATTAAGCGAAGCAGCGAGCAGCCCCTATAAAGATTCATGCATAAAGGATAATGGTTTAAACATTAATAAACATAAAGATATGGAGAATAATAAAAATAATGATATTAGTATTGAAAATATTTTATATAATCACAATAATAACAGCTCTAATAAGAATAAATCGTGTAAAAACAAAAAAGGGAATATTTCTTATAGCAACCATGGTGAATTCATTAAGGGTATGGGCGTAAGTACCAATATATTTGCCAATGTAAACTATGATAGCATTAATAATTTAGGCCTTTCTAAGAACAATAATAATAAATTATATAACAACAGCAATAACGAAATGGATAAAGAGAATTTGACTCCTAATAACAACATTAACAATCTAGGTAATAACAACAATGTGTTTTATAATAATAATTGTTTTATTAGTGATGATAGCATAGGTGTTTGTAATAGGAGTTTAGTAGGTCAGGAAGGCAATGTCGGTCCTGGCATCAGTAATGAGCAAGAGAACCTCTGCGAAAAGGTCTCTCTTCCCTCGTCTTCTCGGAATAGTAAGGTAGTTAACCTTTCCATCTTTTCCTTCTCCCCGTCCGTTTTTAGTGTTTTATGCAAGGGTTTAAACTTTGCCCTTGCCCCTAGAAAAATCCCTGTAGATGATATTATTTGCCATGTTGAGTATGGAATTAGGGATCTGCCTGACAACATTAAGGACACCATCAGGCAAGATTGTGCTGTGGTCCTTAGGAAGGCAAAGCCCCCTCGGAGGAACCTCAGTAAGGAAGAGTCCGAGGCTCTAAGGTCCCTAAATCAGAATGAAGATATAGTAGTCCTTAAAGTGGACAAAGGAGGGGCCACGGTCATCCTCAACAAAGATGATTACCATATTAAGATGTTAGATCATCTTCACAACAGTGGTAGTTACAAAAAACTTGCCAAGAACCCTCTGAAGAAAATCTCTAGGACAGTGGCTCATGCCATCAAGTCTAGTAACGCGGTGGGGGACCTGTCTCGGAAGCTCATTGAGAGCAATCCCATCGCCCCTAGAATCTATGGGGTACCTAAAATCCACAAGGAAGGGGTCCCTCTGAGGCCTATCGTCAACACCATCGGGGGTCCGACCTACCTTCTAGCTAAGCTTCTGGCTCTTAAGCTTAAACCCCTGGTAGGCCATACCAGTTCCTTCGTGAAGGACTCTGCATCCTTCATCATGGATCTCAAGGATATTAAGCTGGACCCTAAAGACATTCTTGTCAGCTTTGACGTGGTCTCCTTGTACACCTGCATACCTATTAAAGAGGCCATGGAAGTGATCTATCGCTTAACAGATCCGGATAACGCTCATCTTGTTGAGGTATGTCTCACTTCCACGTTCTTCAGTTTCGAGGGTGAGTTCTTCGAGCAGACCTGTGGCGTTGCCATGGGTTCCCCCCTCTCCCCGATCATGGTGAATCTCTTTATGGAGGACTTCAAAGCCAAGGCTCTTGCCTCGGCTCGTCTCCCTCCTAAGCTTTGGAAAAGGTATGTAGATGACACTAATGTCATCTGGTCCCATGGCCTCGAAGAGCTGGATCGTTTCCTGGATCACCTCAATGGCCAGTCCTCGGCTATCAAGTTCACCATGGAAAAAGAGGTCAATGGTAGCCTCCCTTTCCTAGATATTCTTATTTCTAGGAAGAAGGATGGCTCTCTTGCCCACGCGGTGTACCATAAGAAAATGCACACAGAGCAGTATCTTCACGCCGATTCCCATCATTTCCCGGCTCAGAAGATGGGTGTTCTTAATACCCTAGCTACGTGTGCCCTCAGGATTTCGGATAATGAAAACCTGGATAGAGAGAGATCCCACCTCCTTGATGTCTTTGTAGAAAACGGATATAGTAGACACCTAGGGCGGAAGGCTTTCCTGAAAGCCTCTAAAAATGCGTTGATTAAGAAAGAGCCTAGGGATCGCCATCTAGGTGTCCATATGCCCTATATCCAAGGGACCACGGACAAGATTGCTCGGATCCTTAGAAAGTTTGATGTTCCCTCCACCTTCAGGCCCCTCAGAACCATTCGTAATTCCCTGCGATCGGTGAAGGATCCTGTCAACCCCAAAGACATGAAGGGTGTTTATCTGATTCCTTGCTCTTGTGGGACACCCTATATAGGGGAAACAGGGCGCTCCATCTAGCAGAGAATTTGCGAACATGCAGCAGACCTCAAACATGGAAGATCTAAGTCCTCAGCCTTAGCTGAACATGTGGAAAAGACTAAGCATCAGGTCTGCATTGAGGAGGCCAAAGTCATTGCCAGGGTGGATCGGTTCCATCATCGCAAGTTAAGGGAAGCTATTGAAATTGAGCGTAGACCCAGCAATCTCAACAGAGATGATGGTTGGAAGGTAAGTAGAAGTTGGATCCCTACCCTATCTTCTTAGGGTTTCTTCCTTTCCCCTTGGTCCATCCAGGGTGCTTTCTTCTTGTTCGTTTCTCTTATTCTGTTCGTATTTATTATATATTGCTCACAGCTTCATATTCTGACCTTGATATTATGTCCCTCCTGTTCTTTAGGATCGGGATTTTAGGTATTAATCTAATTTTGACTTTTAGTAGAAATATGATTTTCTCATTGATGAGTGTCCTTTGCCTGTTTTATTAGTTATTTCATAAGGTCATAATTATGGGTTTACCGAAATCATGATAACTAAGTTATTATTATTCTAATTTATAGGTGGGATAGCTTCATTATTTTATTAAACTCTTTTATCTAGCAGAATTAAATATGGTTTTTATTTCTCTTTAATATGATTATAATAATACACTCTCATATATATATATATATATATATAGAATCTCAATAAAGAAGTTAAACTAATTATAAACATACTCCTCTACTTTACAAACTCACCTCTTAAGATTAGTAATTATTAATTAGTAAATTTAATAATGTAATAAACTAATAAAATATGATATCACATCAAGAGTAAGTAGTTTTATAAACAAAAATAACATACCTATAATAAATAATGCATGTATTTAGTTAGTTAATTATTTAATAACTTATTACCATTAAAATGATATATTTAGTCCTAAAATCCTATTTTTGGAATTTTAATAGATTTTATTTAAATAACCCAATTTAATTTTTTAATAGAATTCATTCATGCAAATAATAATTTTCAACAACCATTAGTATTATTCTATTTAATTAAATGAATTACTAATCTTGCTTATTTCTAGAAATAAAATAATATATTATTAATCTTAATATTAGAAAAATAAATTTATTAATATAATGTTTGACCATAGTCCTGGGGTCAAAAATACCCGTTAGATAGCTGTTGGAGTCTCTGCTCAGTCTATTTAATATGCTAGGCCAGGTTTGTCTCTTCAACTTGTCCTGACGATGAACCACACTAGTTGGTTCGAAACGCGTTGACAAATGTCTTTGTCATGTGATTTACGCCGAAGCACTTCTTATAAATATTTTTTTTAATTAAAATCTGTTTAGGTTGGGGTTTTGTTAATTTTGGATGTTTGAGTAGGTCTAATGGTTAAGAGCATGTGTTTCTTCCTAAAAAGTTACAGGTTCAAAACTAAAAAGGTATGTTTGGCCGTGACCTTATAATTGCATAATAATAATAATAATTTCTCCAAAGTAACTTCCATTCGTGATCTTAAAATTAGATATAATAATTTCTCCCATATGACTTCTATTCCTAAACCCTCCTTATGAAACTTGAACTTGTGAGGTGGCTGGGATAAAACACCAAACAAATCAACTAATCTACTCTTCAAACAAACCAACTAGTCTACTCTTCATAAATCTTAATAATAAATACTTATAATATTTTTAAGATTTTAACTCTTGAAAAAACAAATTATTCAACCAATCACTTAAATTAAAATTGTTTAAATTTTTAACTTAAATTTTTTAAAATAACATATTCTAAAAATATAATTCCTTTTAAGTCTTTCCTAATCCATAGAATTTTTTTCCAAAAAACCACATATTTTTATTTAAGATAAACGAAAATACCAATATCAATAGATGTGACCGAAACTATTGAACAGATTCTCATAATGACTTACTGGAAAATAAAAACTTCAATCTAATTATAAATAAAAATATTATTTAAAAATCATTATTTTAAACATCATAATAATTACACATAAATACAAATAATTATTATATATAAGAATTTATCCATTCAAGAATCAAATAGATAAAAAAATAAATATTAAAATTTGCCCAACATGACACCGAAATAAACATATCAGTAATGTCACATCAACCAAAAGATATCTATTACAATTATTTCATTAGATAAATATAAAATCCAGAATTAAAGTCATGATTGTGGACCAGGAAGTCATTATGAGAAACCCCACAGCAAATCTCACTTTTTGACGTTAAGAGGTATCTCGCAAAAATTGATGCATAGTTCAAAATTCGGACCCCAGGGGCCAGCAGATTCATGGGGATTCAATAAAATTTTGGATTCCGACAACTGGCTCTGGCGGGAAAGAAAACAAAACCCGCCTGCGATCCTGTCGCTGCTTTTTATGTTTCCACTGGCGAAAGGGTTAACGGCCATTCTTTGACGTCATGTCCGAACAAACGCACTTTTTCAGCTTTCAAACCATCAATAATGCCAACTCCTCGGATTCCTTTTATGTGTAACACATTCACAGTATTTTAACTCATTCTGTGTGTAATACCAGTCTCAAAGAAGCCCGAAAAATGGTGGTGTGTCGAGAGTTTAGGGTTCCAGATTGGTAAATCTTCAGTGAAGGACCGGTAAAGACTCTGTGAGCTGGTTTTATCGACACCTGGGAGCGATTTTAGGGTTGTCTGGAAGTGGGTTGCGACTAGAATGGCGGAGCCGAACCGGAAAAAGGGACACCCCCCTCCTTTGATTGGGAAAGCGGGCAGATATACGGTTTTTATTAAGCCCCCTCCCGTTACTACTAGACCGGCAACTGGCAGTCCTAAGCCCAAGAATGCTGTGGACTTGGAGGCCCAAGCCTCTCCTGCCCCGACTAGCCGACCGGAGACATTGGTCGGCTCTGTTTTGGGTTCGATTTCGAATGCCGTTGCTAAAATCCAGCATGGTAATTGTTTTCTGTCCTTAAAATTGGTTTTCTGTTATGGATCGACGTTTGAACATGCTATACATTTCATTTGTTGACGGGTTCTTTGTTTGAATTCTGAGGTTTTAATCCTGTACAGAAGCAGGGTTTTACAGAGGTTTTGACTTGCTTTTTAAAAAAGATTATTAAAATGCATGAATGGCTTGATTGAAATGTGTGGTTTTGGGTGTTGTGCAGTACATTCAAGAGTGGACGAGTATCTGGCAGATTGGTTTGGGCTGAATCAATCCAAGTACCAATGGGCTCTGAATGAGTATCTGGAAATGAAAAATATGGTATGCAAATCAGTTGGCATTTTTGGAAGTTTTTGGTTTTATTTTACTTCTTATCTTCAGTGGGTTACGGGATCAGATTTCGATGATTTTAGCAGTCCTGCTATGCGATCTAGGATTTGTGTTCTCAGATTTCTGAAGTCATGAAATTGTATGTTGATTACTTGCCGCAATGCACGGTTTTTCTCAGCAGCCTTGATCTGCTGTTAAGAAACAGAGGAACATTGTCGCGCTTCAAAGACAGAGTTCTGACTAATATTAGGTTCATGGGCTATCGCGTATTTTTAGTTCATCGAAGCCTGTCCACTTCTAGTGGCCTTGATTGCATTGATTATTGGTCGATGTATCGAAAACATGCTGGATCTCGGAAGCCATCCTTAGTAGTGAGTAGTTATGTGCTGCAAAGAACCACCATTTATCAACGAACGGAATTAGAGTGCTGAAACTGCATGATGCAGTTTGTTTTGTCATTTCTTTGAGAGTTTCCTCCCGGTGATGAATCCATAGGAATTATCTTGTTGACCACAGCATGGTGATCTCTTTAGCTATAATAGATTGCAGCACTGGACTATCGAATCAATGTTGTCTTTTGTTTTCTGTAATGAAGTCAGGCTAGCCTATTCATTGTTGGTATCAGGCATTTTCCAGCGATCCCGGCATCCTTTTTTTGAACTGGCTTCTTCTACAATGGGGATAACTTGCCTAGATTTAGCATTATGGGGGAGTCATTGACACCATTAAATTCCATTACCCTTGGCCAAGCAGCTGTTGGTTGGTGGGGGCGGGGAGTATTTATTCTTCCATTATTGCCCATGATTCTCAACTGGCCCCAACTTCTATTGTGTGCATGTGCATCCGGAAGTGCAGACCTATATCATGTTTCATGGTAGAACTTGAACTCTGGTGGGCGCTGTATTAGCTACCTGCTTTCACTAACCTGGCAAGCCACCATTGATTATTTTCTTCCTCTTAAAAGGTAGACGCAAATGAATGAATTACTTAACTGTTTAAAATCATATAAGGTAAATGCTGGCACTATGTATAGATTTCTGTGAAAGATGCTTCGACTGTTATTTCCTTCGGCTGAAATTAAGGTTTATGCTGCATAAAGGAGCCAGATTAGATTTTGACTCTTGAGAGATGGAGGGATCCAATTGAGCTTTAGGTTGATTGAATTAGCTGTTGTAGTAGGCTGATTGAGTTTTGGTGTTTGGAATCGATTTGCAGTAGTCTCACCCGTGTAAAGGAAACTGAAAATATTTCTAGCTTTTTCTTAATTATCTTAAAATTGTTTCCTTTTGTTTTTTTCATTTTGAGCTGGATTTTTTGACCTTTCCAGGCTTTAATAGCGCTTCATAGCCTGAACTTGTAGTGCTGGTTGATAAAATTTCTCAAACGTGACGTGCCTTTATGTTCTCAGAGGAAGAGAATGTGATTTAGTTGATGGATCATGGCCATATGTCAAGTTCCCTATCTTTTGGTGAGAATAGAGGGAAGCTCAGTTCCCTTTCTTTTTGTGAGAAGAGGAATCTTTTTGTTTCAGTGAAGAACAGGAAAAGGATCAGCTTCCTATCTATTGGCAAGCATAGGAATCTTTTGGTTTCAGTGAAGAATAGGAAAAAGGAAAACCTTTCAAAAGAGGAACACATGGTGCTCAATAATGTGGTTAACACTCTTGTGACTAGGCAAAGCTAGCCTTGTGGCTCTGTGAGTAAATCTGCATCAGAGCAATCTAGAAGGTCAATATGGCATCCTTCATCTTCGTTTAGAACAGAATGGCCTTGAGTTGCAGGAAATGTGCCCCCTTTTTGTTTCCATTGTCCATTTAATCTTAAAATTTGAATGAAAGTAGACTATAATTAAAGATAAATGCCAGCTTTAATTTAAAATATTAACATTAAAATTAAAGTGGGACCTCCATTTCAGAATGTTTGGTGATGGAATCAAACTCATCAGGCCTTATATGGAGAAGAGTGAAATTGGGATGCTTTTCAGCTTTCAGACTATTTTCCAGCTAGGAATTCGGTGATCTAAGATTCAATGGTGCCAACTAATTAAACCTATGTGCTGCTCAATAGTGCTCATGCCATTGGAATTAAAACATCAAAATGGTAGCAGCTATTGAAGCCATTCAGCAAGAGGAAGCAAATGTCAGATTTATGTACTTGGTTGAGTCAGATTAATGAGCCAGACTTTGGATGAGCTTTGTACTCATTTGATTATAATATGATGATTTTCGGACACTAGAGTATAGAGGTCCTTTGGCCTCTTAATAATTGTTATTTGCGTTGGAACTTTAAGTATAGATGGCGTTTTACTATATTCACCCTGGCATGCTATATACATGAAAATGTTTTGCATACTTATGTCTAATGGTTTGAACTTTCATTGATGTGTGTTTGTGAGTGTTCTTAAATTTGAATATTTTATGCACTTTCCAATCGACGAACGTTTCAAATCAGTTTTGGTATGATTTTGGTTCAAATTAACGCTAATATGGTTCACAGTAAATTGTCATTTACACTTTCCTAATCATTTTATTCCAATGTTCAATGTATAATGTTTTAAAGTTTTCTTTTTCGTCTCTTTCTGTTCTTGGTTTCTTTGTTTATCTGGTTTGTTTTTTGTTTTTAAATACCGCATTTTCCTATTTCAAAACTTTTGGGGGATCACATTTCCGTGCTGTACCCATTTTGGAAACTTGTACCAGTTTCCATGTTTCATGCTACTTACGTTTGCCGACTATAGTTGCATTTCTATCAGATTCTGAGAAGTCTTTACCCCGCACATTGGTTGGAACTGACACATTTGGTTGGAATATGTTTTATGCAAGCACTTTGAAATCTGTAAATATTGTAACAAAAAATGAACACACGGAAGTTTGTGGTTTTGTTATGACTTAAGATTACTGTACTTGCTTTGACAATTACACTTGTATACTGATGTAATACAATTTCAATAATTTACAGGAAATGGAGGAAGGAAAACCAAAAGAAACAGTAGGTAAGGGACAAGAAATGCAGCAGATTGGCGAGCAGGTTATGAAGGTGTATTTTCTCTCCCTTCTGGAACACAATATTTTAGTGCATGTACCAAGACTCTTCTTGTGAGGTACTTTGGTTAAGATTGAGAGGCAAACAAGTTGCCGAGAGAAAGTATAGACCATATATGGAAACAGAGAGACCAACAAGAAAAATTGACCATATAAGAACATTTATTGGTTTACATGTGACATTATCAAAGAATTTGATAAACGAAACACATGGACCTTTTTGGAGTATTACATGTATAATGCTTGGATCATGTTTTTATTCATTAATGCCTAGTATTGTAAAAATTATGTGATGAATTCTTTTACCTGCAATGTCCGCCCATACTGTACCATTTTAGAGTAATATCTCCCGTGTGCTATGAAGACTAGTTTATGAGGTTTGTATCTTGGACCATTTATGATAGAGTTGAGCATGCCTGAGTTGCATCACCCTCTGTAGGTGGATTGTCATTGCAGTCCCTACAATAGAATTTCAAGATTCCTTTAGGGATCCGTGTCTCAACCAGTTTGACAAATTTAGCAGGTCTGAGCTGTGCCACTCATTTGCTGTCAGACCTAGCTTATTATCTTCCAGCTACTGGTTGATATTCTTTTATAATAACAAATTTTGCTGCACACACTTGGATTCTAACTACAGTGGCTTTATTTTCCAAGCAAGTGACTTTTTACTGAAGTATGAAAAGGCTGCAGAGCTTTCGTGTTTAAGCTCTCAGATTACAGCATGTCATCCATGGAATACTCAACTTATCCTCGGGCACCTACTAATGGAAATCATAGAGTTGAACTTATTTCATATAAGTTTTGGTATCAGAAATGTGTCTTGGATACCCTACATGTTTTAAATTTACTTTTGTCTAGGTAAATGTTTTTTCACAAAAGCTATTTGAAATCACTCGATAAATTCACGGGTAATGTATCACAGGCGAAGGTGGTCTGAAAGTCTTATAAGGTACTTCAGCGATTTGAGAAATCAGTTTCTTTAATGTGATGTGTATTTCCTGAGTGGGTCATGATTTTGACTCTCGAGTATCTCCTTTATCTCGAGTATCTGAGCCGTTGGATATTTTGTATTCTTTTGTTTCAGATGAGTTATGCCTCTTGGAATTGAGTGAAATTTATCTGATATTGTTCAAATGTGTTGTTTTTGCAGAGAGATGACCAGCCATCACGCTGAAGCTTGATAGACTATTGGACTTGTGAAAACAGTTTAGTGAATTTTTTGTATAGTTATCACTGGTTTTATATTGTATTTTCATCTGTAAGAGCATGAAGCAGTGGATGTATTTTCTTAAGAAGAAGGGCAAGATATATTTCTGTTCCTGGCAGAAAAATCGTGATCTGTACCATGAGTTTCTGTTCTATTACAATATGTCTTCCTGAAACTTTCTGCTAGCTTCAAAGGAATAGAGAATTTCACACTTTCTAAAAGCAATTTCCAAAGTTGAACAGAAATGGTGTGTGCAGATTCTTCATAGAATCAACTAAGAACAATCTTTTGTAGTTCGTAGCAAGGCAGAAGTTGGAGAATCTGTACTTTTGCCTAATATATTAACATAGGCCTATCAAATATCATGCAATGGTATAAATATTTTGTAAGCATTCGAGGGTAATATGAATGTGCACACATTTCATGGTATGGTTGGTGACACTACATTCTGAGAGAAAATTGACTATGACAATGGGGTATTTGTGTTTTCCTGGATAATTGCTATTTTAATGAACTGGTAAATTTGAAATGGGAGCCAATTGGAGAACCAATCTACTTTTCAATTGAAGTTAGTGCTAACTGTAATAAATTGAAACTGGTGTAAAACCGTGTTATAAACTAGTGATGCTTTTTTAAAAACGGGAATGCGTCTTTTTGCAGATGGTAAACCCAGAAAAAAGATTGACCCACCCTCACACTCTTTAAGTGAAGAAATTTGCTGGTATATTGTCAGTGCTTATACAATAATCATCTTGAATGTGACATCATCAGTATTCAATATAATCAATAACCACGTCCAGCAAACCCCAAGTAGTGGAAGGTATTCATGCTAGGATTTGAACCTAGGTCATTGACACAAACGCATCCAAATTACTGATGGACTGCAGCCCAACAGACAGTAAATTTTAGTTCAGTGCTTGGTACCTGTTTTCCCTCAATTTTCTCGAACGTCTGTATCTTAGTGTCCATTAGATCATTTGGTCGTTAACATCAAAGTAATAGTTTGTATGGTATATTATAGGCAAGCTGAACTAGTTTGCTAAAGCAATAAGAAATCTAGACATTACTGTGAACGTGATATAAACATAGTATACCAAATTGTTCTTAAAATTGTCGTTTAGGAATGTGTGATTCTTTGAGACTATGTTTGGGAGATTGATGGAGTCTATATAAAGACATCTTTTCAATCTGGAGACCAGCTTCTCAGTTCCAGAAGCGGCATATCCTTCAGGCTGTTCTCATACACTTTCTCCACTGGGAATGTGATTCTCTGAGGCTATGTTTGGGAGATTGCCTCGAGTCAATATAAAGAGGTTTTTTCAACTTGTAGATCAGGTTGTCAGTTTCAGCAGCAGCATCCTTTAGGCTGATTTCATACATTTCCTTCTTCATTGGGAAATGCACACTTTACATTAATTTGATAATTTCTTACACATTTGCAGCTGTAAAGGCCATCTGCACTTGAAAGAAATATATCATACTCATTGATATCTTTAACTCTAGGGCGTTGATCTATAATCCCATCAACTTGTGTAATTTTTCTCCAGCTACTACTGACTATCAGTTTCCAGTACTACATGGAGGAGGTTTCTCAGTAAATTAATATTTTGTAATTGTAACATTAGGGCAGTCTGATTGTATAGCAGTCATATTTGATGTACGCTCTCCAGGGTCCTGGCTGATTTACCAATGTACTGTGTTCAGGTTTCTGTTGGCTTCATAACTCTTTTTTTAACTGTATTTATCCTTTGATTTCTTTTATGGAATAGTGAGGTACAGTTTTTTTCTGTTGAAAAAAAACCATTTGGATCCTTCTGGAAGTAGAATCAAGGTTGGCGGTTTCATTCAATGCTAGTGTTTATATTAAGACTTTATGCTTCTTTGGTTTTGTTAAGCTGTCTATCAATGTATAATATCCTTGTGCGACATGCAAGACTCTGCCTGAAGTTTCTCACTCCTGTGGATTGGTTAAGTGCTTGTATATTTATTTGTTCTGGGGTTTGAAATGTCCACAGGTCATTCTCTTTCTTCCAATGTCTTGCCCGAGATTTGATGTTTCAATATGTTTATTGAAAGTAATATCCCAATTAACTACATTTTTGGCCTCCAACGATTCTTTTTTCATCCTGTACTTCTAACATAGACTGGGCAACCCATTTCATTAGGAACTGCCATTGATGCCATTTTACCCATCTAAGCTTCTTTTGGAGTTTGCCTATTTGGTATTCTATCTATACATACTGCTTGCCACTCTCCTGACACAAGTTTCTTGGGGGTACACAAAATCTTGAAAATTATTTATCAATGACTTGTCTAGGGCATTGCAAAACTCAAATTAATCTGAGGTGTATTTGTTACCATGGTCACACTTGAATTTTGTAGTAGATTTTTCAGTTTACTTTTTATTTTTAATTACAATGCCAAAGGCTCCAAATGTTTTGAAGACGTTCAGTCTCTTTCATAAAGATAATTAAAAAAACATTAAAATGTATTTTACGTTAGGATCACAAAAGTCAAAATGCATGAATGTAATAGTATATTTTTTAAACTATAACACACCTTGTGACATTGTGTACGTTGATGAATTCTCTACATGAATCTTACAAACTTGGAGGGTAGATTTCAAGACGGTATTTTACCTTTTCTTTTAAGAGATATATTTACTATTGACAACTTCCCACCGCATGTTAATATAGTAGGAATAGTATAAGATTCCAGTGATGTGAATGGTAGATGGCCTGGTATTGGTTACCTTTTCTCTAATTCTGTTTCCAGAGGCATTAGCAAATTGGGTCTTTTGGCGAGTGTTCTGAACTCCCAATTCAACCAATTGGCAGTAGATATTGCCACTTTAATGTTTGCCAACACAATTTTTGACTTTGCATCATTTCCATGGTTTACATTCGAAATTTATAATTTTGAAAGAGCAACTATGTGAATTAATATTGGGTTGCAGTTTTCACTGTGTTTTTGAAGGGTCACTTCATGAACCTCTTTTACTAAGTTATTTCGGAGTTGGATAATTACAAATGGCCGACACTCTCATTATTTTTCGTCATAGTTTGTGAACCTCTTTCAAAAAGTCATTTGGAAATTGGATGATTACTCATTATTTTTTACACGAAGATTCTCTCAATCCTGTGTGGACCTCTTTCAAAATGTCATTTGGAAGTTGGATGATTACACGATGCTTTAGATAACAATCCCATTACTTTTGCCATGAAGATACTTCCTCAATTCATGGATATAATTCATGAATGTGTAAATACTTTCCAAAGCTATTTAGAAATGTGATAATTAGACTTTTATGGTGGATTAAAAAAGGATAACTTTAACAATCTCATGACTTTTTCCATGAAGATACTTCCTCAATTCATGGATATGTAAATAATTTTATGGTCCATTCATGGATATGTAAATACTTTCAAAAGCTATAGACCATTCATGGATATGTAAATACTTTCAAAAGCTATAGAATTTTATGGTTGATTCAAAAAAGTATTTTGACAATATCAAATTAAGAGAGGAAGTGGTGAGAGCTCCTTAAATGGCGTCATGTAGGGGTGAAATGTTTTGAAAATTAAGTTTTTAATTTTCTGTAGATATAGATAAAGTGGTCATGAATGGTGAGTTTTTAAACTTCTTTTGATAATAGTAGCATCTATTTAAGTTCTTCCTTTCTCATTTGCATTAACATGTGATGTTTTAACTTACAATAATAGAGATTTATATAAAGACCATGTTATGATTGTCCAATTTTTATTTATAAAGTGTTCTTTTTGTTTGAAGAAAGTGATAGTCTTTTTTTCATTTGTTAACTGTTGTAAAATTGACCCAATGACTTCCTATAATTTGAATGTCCTGAAACAACAAAATTTAAGGATGCTACCTAATATTTTCACTACATTGTCATCATCTTATATAAGTGTGTTTTTCATTTGTTGCTTTGTCCAAAAATAACTTAAAATTATTACATAAGAACAAATATTTGTCTTTTCCATTTTTATATGAAGAGCTCTAGAAAATATATTATTGAAGTCATACAAGATCACTTAAAGACCAGACAAATTATCTCATGCTTTTATATATGCTTCGGCATTTGTCTTGCTAAGCTTCAGCACAATTGTTAGCTTTCTCATCTTTTTATCACAGAGGTGTTATTTTGGAGTTATGTCATTCACATTCACACGTCTTTCTCATGCGACACCATGTTTAAAAAAAAACAAAGGAGTGTTTTATTTGTGGGGTACAATGAGGAAAAGGAAGGTGGGAATTTAGTAAATTTTTCTTTTTATTCCTGCTGTGCTTTGTAATAGTCATAGGGAAAATGTTTGTGTTATATTTTCATGGGATAATATCTTATTTGTATTGTCTAACAAAAATATTATAATGTAGTCATTTGTGGATAACAGTTATAGGCAGAATGTTAATGCATGTTGCAATTACATGGGATAGTGTTTTATTTGTAGCAAGTGGTGCTTTCATATTTAATGAAAATGTTTATGTGAGTTGTGTTTCCATGGGATAACATTTTATTTGCACTAAATGGTGTTTTCATATTTGATGAAAATTGCTTTTGACAAAAATATTATGATGTAGTGGTTTGTGGATAACATAGTTGTAGGGAGAATGCTTATTGAGTTGAGTTTCTATAGGATAATGTTTTATTTTTAATAAGTGGTGCTTTCATATCTAATGAAGATTACAATTTTTGTCAAAAATGTTAGGTGTATATTGTAAAGTTGCACTGTTATGTGTTGGGATGTCAGCAGACATTGTGATGTGTATAAAATTATAGAACAAGGCTGATGTGACATACACTAGCTAATGTGTATAGCACGTTCATTGATTTTTACAATGTGTTACTGCATTGGAAACATGGGTAGTTAGTATATAGGGAAGTTGTATGCCCATTTCTATTGTTATATTTTGGACTTTAAAAATGGGTTGGATTGTAAACATTGTATTGAACCTAGATACAAACTTAAAATATTCACATTAATACATTGTAGGTTTTCAAATTTTCACATGCATGCAACTTACAATTGGCTAATTCAATTGTGGGTACACATATCTCCAATGGATATGATTTACATTTATTAGATCTATAGATTTTGATCATATTATTTTGATGTAATTTGCTAGGTATAATTCATATGAAATTCATGTATGGATTTCAATTTTATTATAGATGATATGAATTGTTGATGTAATATGTAGTAAGGGATAATTAGTATGTAAATAGAATCATTAGTGAAATTTTCTTTGTTAAATTATGGTGTAATTTATTGTGTCGTCACACTACATTCAATATAGTGATATTTACTTCATAAAATTATGATGCAATTTATTATCTCATCACACATGAAGGTTGAGATAACTGAAGTATCACTTAACAACTAGGGATATTGTAAATTTTGGAAACATTGAAATGCCAATTATATAAAGATAAAAAAAATTGTAAATGAACACAATAGTGCATAGTCTTTGCTAAATTTGAGTTCATTATAATAAGAAAAACTAATCAAATAGATCAAAATTCATTGATTAGAAGATGATTTAACTGTGCAGAGTTACTATTAATGTTCACATCATCCTTCTTGCCATTGCTTCACATTCCCTATTTTCCCAAAGGTTGTGCTATTGAGGCAAAAAATCTGAGAAGAGTAGTAACTTCATGTAAAGGAGATGTGAAAATAGGGATATTGTAAATTTTGGAAACATTGAAATGCCAATTATATAAAGATAATAAAAAATTATAAATGAACACAATAGTGCATAGTCTTTGCTAAATTTGAGTTTGTTATAATAAGAAAAACTAATCAAATAGATCAAAATTCATTGATTAGAAGATGATTAACTGTGCAGGGTTACAATTAATGTTCACATCATCCTTCTTGCCATTGCTTCACATTCCCTATTTTCTCAAAGGTTGTGCAATTAAGGCAAAAAATCTGAGAAGAGTAGTAACTTCATGTAAAGGAGATGTATATGCCTAGGTGTTATTTGAAGGAAAATCCATCGTTGTTGATTATTTATTTGATATATTTTTTTAGAGTTTGACAATTCAATCTACCATCATCTTAAAAGTACAATTGTCCCAATAGTAGTTTTTTCTCATAGGGCTCACCTTTAGTCAAATTTTGCAAATCGACCAAATGACATATTTGAATGCAAGAAATGGATCAGACATGTTTATTAGGGTTATCAACCATCAATAACTTTAATACAATCAAAATTTGATCCCTTGAAGTATGAAAAGTGGTTTTTACTTATGTGGTTTGTCTTGTGTGAAATTGTGTTTATTAATGAAATGAGGAATTTACGTGTAGAGATGGGCTTAGATAGGGTTATTAAGTTCATTGATTATTATGGAGTTCATTGAATCTAGTTTTGGGTTGCAAAAATGTGAAGATGATATGGGACTTGTTAGAAATATTGAGAGGAGGGGTGAATCAATATTTCATCCAATCATTAATTTTATTAGTTTAAAATTTAGATAGTCTATCATAATCTCAAAACATAAACCATGCAAGTACACCAAAATTTAAAATAAAAAGAAATTACTTAAATATCTTTAACTCAACTTCAAATTACAATGATGAGGACACTAATCCTCTTTCAAAAATTTAGGGGCCAACTTGGTAAATGAGGACACCAATTGTTTTGTACAAGCCCAAACACCAACTTGGAAATATAACGAGGACACCAATCCTCTTGAGCGAGCCCAGGTTCCAACTTGGCAATAGAATGAGGACACCAATCCTCTTCAAGCACTAACTTGTTAACAATCCCTTGATCTTTTGTATATCATATGTACATATCTCTCCTCACTTACTGCCAATTTGTCATCTTTAACAGATCTGATATTTTCCTTCAAAATATTCCAGAAAGAGTCTTCAAAATAACCCAAAGACAAGGTTGCGGCTTGCTCCAAAACTGCTTCAAAATAGGCTTAAAAGATTCTCTAAAACAAGATCCAAAACCGCTCCAAAACATGCTTCAAAATAGGTCGAGACTAGTGTTGCAAAGGCTGAAAATAGAGCTTCCACAAGGTCAAATCTGGTGCTCAAACTAGCGGAAAACAAAGTTGTTTAGAGGGGTTGAATATGAGGCTCAAACATGGGTTGAAATTAGGGTAGAGAAAAGTCAATCTAGGGTAGAAACATAGGTTCAAATAAGGTCTATAGTTAGAGCCGAATTCTGTCCTAAAACTGCTCCAAGATGTGCTCCAAATATTGTTGAAAATAGCTCCAAAGATGCCCTAACTAGAAAACAAAAATCTTGCAAAAATAACCCTTGAATCTTGCTTCACATCTCCTTGGTTCATGAGATATCAACCTATTCAAATGCTCCCTCAACAGGTTTGAATTCTTCCCTTGATCTCCATTGAGTTGCTTGTTCAAAATGAGTCAGGTGATGGCCTATTTATGGGCCTTTTTCACCCCCAAGCAGGCTTGACTTGACATTTAGTAGGGCCAAATTGTTCATTATGAGGGTCGACTTCACTAGGGACCAAATTCCATATTTTGACTTCAAAAAATCGTATTTCCTCAACCGAGAGGAGTTAGAAGGTGTGGCATACCTTGTTGGAAAGGTTTTAGGATGAAATTTAAGCCTATTTCATTATCTTCTTTAGGTGGATAAACTTGACTTCAATAACAACCATTTTCTCAACAATTTTCCCCTTGTTATTGATGGAAACATCCTGACGATTGTTTCCTCTGGTTGCAATTTGCTTCTCTTGGCTATATGCAACTCCCCATGAGTTCTTGTTTCTCACCCCTTTGACATTAATAGAAAATGGGTGCTCTACTGAGATGCAAGAGAGACGACGACCAAATTTTTAAAAAAATATTCAAATAGTTCTTGAGGCAGAGGTTTGGTGAAGATGTCCGCAATCTATTCCTTGGTGCTGATATATTCAATTTTGATATTCTAATCAGCGACCTATTCTCTTAGAAAGTTTTACTTGATTGGAATATGCTTTGTTTTCTAGTGCATGACTGACTGGGTTCTTTGAGAGATTGATTGCACTAGTATTGTCATAGAAGATAGTGATGGGATGATTTATCTCCATTTTGATATCCTTCAATATTTCATTCATCCATAGAATCTGAGTACAACAATCTGGTGTTGTTATATATTCAACGTCATCTGTGGAGAGAGATATAGATTAATACTTCTTGCTTAACCATGATACAAGAAAATCCCCTAAGAAAATGCATTTCCACTGGTGTTCTTTTAGTGGTCAATGTTTCCTACCCAATCAACATTGGTGCATGCTGTTGGGTTGTGTTATATTCTTTCCACATAGTTAACAGGGGGTTTGAGGGGTACCCGTAACCCCACTTTATG
>APFE031673610.1:0-13147 GCA_000404065.3 Pinus taeda | reverse complement strand
GGGGGGAGAGAAAGATTCATAGCCAAAGATAATAGCCATATGTCTATGATTTTTAATCGGGTAGAGAGAAAGAGTCATATCCAAATACTAACTTATGATGCTATTGTGAGAAAACTAACATATGAAATCAAAGAAACGAAAGGAGAGATAGTTAACATTTATCAGAAACCACAATTATTGATTAACTATCTTATAAACATATGTTCAAATGAAGGAGATTGAGTTCTGGATTTATTTTCTGGCTCAGGTAGGTTTTGCCACATGGAATTAAATTTCAATATGTTCTTTTTTTTAATTAATATGTCATTGTACTAATTTACTTCATTATTTTTTTGTGCTTGATAATTAGGTACAACACTAGCATGCTGCCTTCAAAAAGGAAGAAATTGCATTGCAATTGAGAAAGATCCATTACAATGCAATTTCATTCAGCAAAGAATTAATGCTCTTCAATTTCTTCCAGATGAAATGCAAGAAATTAGGTTGAGGAAAGGGGACTTTAATGAATCACGTGTGGCAAAAAAAGGCAAAGGAACCCCAACCACCATTACATGGAATGTTTGGAAAGACATATATTGGGAGATTTGCAGACATCAAAGACCCATTAGAAGAGGAAACTGCACAAAAGGAAGCAGAAAATATTGTGGAAGATGACAATGATGAAACTCTAGAGGACGAAGAGTTTGGATTACGTGACATTGTTGATTAAATTTAATTTATACCTGGAAATCAAGCTTTGCAATGTTTTGACTCTGACATTTCATGAAAAGAATAATCAATGAATTAAAGTTGTTATGTGTTCAATATTTGTAATTTGTGATTTTCGCATTGATTTTTAAGTTAATTATTATTTTTTGAAAAAAAGTTGTTATTATTATTTTTTTGACATGAAATTCATAAAAAATACTATTATTTGACCATTTTTAGTTAATATTTTTGTATAAAATTGTGATTTTGACATGTTAATTCTTTTAAAAAATTATCAAAACGTTTAGTTTTTTTGTTATATTTATGTTAAAAATGATTATTTTTATGTCCATTGTTAAAAAATGTTGTTTTTTAGAAACAATTATTTCATGTGGATTGAAAACTTAATTAAGGATGTATAAATATGTAGATTATCTAAAATTCAAACTATCGACTTTCTAATTTAAAAACGCAAAACAATAAAACCCCCCTAAAAAAAATAAATAAATTAAGATAGAGAACAAGAAAATATGAATAAGATGACGACTTCAAAAACTATCAAATTTAGAAAATAATTTTTCACATTTCACACACTAGAAAATTAAAAGTCAAAAAATAGGTCTTTTAAAAAAAGGTGTGATGCAAAATACTCACTTTTTAAAATCAGCATGAAAATCACTACCATTCTAAAACTTGATTTCATCCTTGAACATGAAAAAAAATTAAAGTTCCAAAAACCATGTTCTAAAAAAAACATGTGTATTCTGCATCACCACTTTTGAAAATCGGGTCATTTTTGGCTATCTCTACGAAACGAGTAACAGTATCAGTTCCCATTTCAAAGTTTACATTATTAGTTCTTCTCTGAGAAGTCTCAATTGTTTCTATTCTCATACGTAGACATCAGATCTTCTCTAATAGAACTGCATTAGCTTTAGGTCTTCGTTGACCAATGCCAGCTCCTCTCCTTGATGGCATTTTTATGGCAATCAACCTTAGCTTATGCTCTGATACCACAAATGACACAAGCAGAAACAATGGCTTTAGAAACCCCAACAATCACCCCACTGTTCACCCTTTGTTCACAATTCTGCCTTTTGCCTTAGAACTGGAATTCCTTTGGAACAAGTCCAAAACAATGCATTTGCTCTTTATAAACAAAAATGTTTGTGATCCACTGGGGATCACGATCTAACTGAACCGACGGTTGAGATTAAATCGCATCATCGCAAGTCGCAAGGGTCTTGATCCAAAGCTTCCCTTTGTTAAAGTCCTGATGCAATTTATCACACCGATCACTGTCAGAAATCGCTCCTTCCCCCAGCTTAAATTCTTATCACCCCACTCAAATGTTCCAATTTGATATGTCAACAACTGCTAATTGCAACTCATGAAGACTTGGATCTGCCTTCCTCTTAAACAAACTTGTGATGCGATTGAGATCCATGGACCCAATAAAGTTAAAAGCCTCCATCTATAATATTTCAAGTCTTGATTTCGAATCAGCTCTATGTTTTCCACTGATTCTTAGTGTAAACTAGATTTCCGCTTACGGGATCAAAACCATGTAAATAAACTTCATCAATCTAATATTGGTGATCCAACGATTGGGATTAAATCGGAAACAAATAATGTTATATATATAAAATGCCTATCACAGTTTAGATGTAGGAGCACACACAACATCAATTTATCAATATAAAAGAGTTATAGAGTCTCGGCCTTGGCTCAATTGCAACATATAAAAATAACTATGTTTCAACAGAATCCGTACACACTATTCTTACTCTCACTCATACAAATTATCTCTCTCATTAATTTTTTTCCTTCCTTTTATCAATCGAAGATTACTCTAACTGTGCTTAACAACTCAATCTCTATTTTTAATCAATCTAACAACAAATCTCTAATTTATAGCTCTACCACACACCTATGCTAACAACTAATCTTTGAACCTAAAATAAGACAATTTCTAACTATTACAATAATGAAATACAACTCATTTCTTGAGAGACCCAACCATCTCAGTAAAATTGGATTTTGATCAATCAGGTCAATGAAATTCAACCTTGGTTGAATTGAGGCTTCTGTGATCCATAACAATTATCAGAAGACATTTCGGCATAAATCACATTCGGAGAATCACTAGTTGGTTCGAAACGCGTCAACAACGATTCTCTAAATGTGATTTACGCCGAAATTTCTTCTGATAAGAAATTCAACTTGTTTAGCCACAACATGTGAACAAACTTTCACATTGGTCACTAAGTCCAAATGCTCCCGCATCAAACTCCCGAGGAAGAAAAGAATCGTTCTTCAAACTTTCAGGACTTACTCCATACTTCTACAATTCTGCTGTTGTCAACCAACTAGCATCCTCCATTGGCTATCCTTTCCATTTGACTAGATATTGGAAACAAGTCTATCCTCTAGTTCTTTTGGATACTCTTTTCTCCAAAATAACATCCACTTCTTTCATAGCTATCTTTGGTATTTGTTCTTTCCAATTCATAATTTGAACTTCATCTTGTTAGAGTCAGTCTGGTCAGTCCTCCATCAGAGATCAAAAATCTTTATGCATTTCATGATTAGGTTTCCCACTCCATTCTCCCAGTTGTATTCCACAAGGGGCATGCCATAATCTGATGGAGAAGGTCATTATAGTCATTTCCCCCCTCATGCCTGGCTCCTACTGGCTCAGGTCTTGGTCAATCATCATCAAAGTCCATGAATGTTAAGGTCTGGTCCTTTAAATGACAAAGGTCATTTCGAGGTCTAAGTCTAAGAATTCATCAATTTGGTCTTTGAACATGTCCAGTAGAGCCATGTAGGCTAGAGTGAGGCCCTTCCACAATTATGGTTCAGAAAGCTTCATCATCATGTGGATAGACTCCGACTCTTCTTCAAAACTCTGTTTTGAAGAAAAGTCAAACAGTGTCATTTATGGCCAAATTTTCAAAAAAATCATCAAGTGATTTTTTCAGATGCAGTCATGGTTTCCATGGCCACATGTCTTGTCTCACAACCCCCGCAAAAAGTGCCGAAAATCGCATCATTCGAGCTAAAATTTCAAAGGGAAAGTGAAAACCAGTGTGTTTTAAAGTCAATGAAAAAGTGCAAAACTCAAACATTAGAAAAATGGGGTTTTGAAGAGGAATAAATTAAACCCATCTCTTCCAAGGCTATATATACCAATTTTTGTCAAAAGCAAAGGCATTGTGCCATTACAAGTCTTGGAGAAGTATTGGAGAGGCGTGAGTGTGCATTGGTGAGCAATCCAGTGAGTTGGAGGCGACCTTGGAGAGCGTGGCACATATAACCAGGAGCGCGGTGCACACAGAGGGCGTGGCACACATGCAGCCTACCCACAGTGTAAGTTTATTGAGGGCGCGACACAGTGGGCTTTGCATGTGGTGCATACAGTCCCAGGAGCAAACGAGGAGCTAGAAGTCGGTTGGAGGTGAAGACAAGGGCGTGATGCACACAGGCAAGGGCGCGGCGTACACAGCACCCGCCCACCGTTCAAGCCCATAACAAGCACGACACACACCCAGAGCGCGGCGCACATAGATAGGAGCGCAACGCACATAGACAGGGGCGCAGCGCATAGAGATAAAGCACCCAGAACATGCCAAAACTCCCTCAAAATTTTTGTGAAACCCCTCTAACTGCAAGATACTACAAAGGCACCCAGCCTCACACCATCATCAAAGGGGCAGCCTAATCACAACCCACATTGCAGTCATGTCATCACAGCATTCGTCCAAGTATGAGAGGAAGACACAAAGTGACTCATCCTCAGAAGAGCAGGCTCCCAAGAGACACCAAAAGAGTGGAAAACATGTCAGGGATGAAGCCACTACCCTCACCGAGTTACAAGCATGCCCTCTTGCCATGTCATCCTTCTAGCACCTATCATGTTTTGAATTTTGTCAAAGGGTGACAAATGTCGGAGTTCAGCATGAGTTGGCCTGTTTATTTTTGCTTCATCTACATGGAGGTCAGTCTACCTTGGCCGAGGTCACTTTCACCTTGACACCCGGAATTATATCAGTGGCAATAGGTATACCAAATGTTGGGGAGCAGTGGCATAAGAAGAAGAAGGTGGAAAGGAAACACTATGAGCCTTACATCAAAACTAGATTCTTGAATGAGCTCACAAGAGTATTTCCCTTCAGATACTTGAAGAATGAGTATGCTCCGCTCATGAGATTGATCATGAAATACTTCAGCTGTGAGGGGAGGTTCTCTAGACTGTATGCCTATCATATCTGCTTGCTCATGCACTTTACCAGGGTGAGGATGATGAACCTCCCATTTTTCATATGCAGGAATATAGAGAGGATTAACACCTTCATGCTGCATAAGACCCCTCAGCAGCAGCTTAAAAGTGTGTATCACTTCGCTCTTATCCGGATTTTGGTAGATCATCAGTTGGGATTGCAGGGCATTGCTTGGGAGGACTTCATCTCCCGTGACTTCTTCAGTACACCATAGGTACTGTCAGAGCCCGAGCAGGAGTTGGGTGGTTCTTCTTATCAGAGTGAGCGCCATGAGACCACGATCATGCCATTTTTGGTGACATATCAGAAAGGCAGTAGGAACTTATTTGCAGCAGCAAAGCGAGTGTTATCTCCACCCGGGGTGAAAGGGGCCTCGCTTCTGGCATCGACTACACAGGTATTGGACAAGGGCAAGGAGCTCGTGCATGATGAGGGGCCATCAGGTGCACAAGAGACCAATGTCATCCTCATTCCAGATGAAGAGACAGAGGCAGAAAATGCCAAACTTAGGATGATCATTCAGGAGCAGGAAATGGAGATCAAAGACTTGATACTAAATTTCGAGAGGGCTAGATGGGTCATCAAGTATCTAGAGTAGAGAAACAAATAGCTTGAGGACCAACAGACGATCATGGAGCTGCAAAGCATCCATGAAAATCGACAAGTTGTCTAGCAGAGAGGGGTCGAGCTCACTACCTTGGAGCAAGAGATCGACAACGACCATGAGTATTGGTTGGATCAGGTCAATCTACACTTGGAGAAAATGCTGGAGAAGGCAAATAGGGACAAAGCCATACTGAGGAGGATGGCTTGTCATTACAGGGCACAGAACATGAGCGCAAAGGCCTGAATAAGGAGCTTGAAGGCTAAATTGAGCAAAGCGACAAAAGAAGAAAAAGAGCAAGATCGGCTTCGAATATTGGCTGAAGCTTCCTTGGCACAACATAGCACTTCATAGAGGATCTCCAGCCCAAGTTTCAAGGAATTTGGGAAAAGTTTGGTCACATGACAAATTTTTGGCACAAAAATAGGTTTGTTCTCTATACGTGTCGTGCCACTGGCGCGACGCATAAGATTGGGAGCTCCAAATGAGAAATGGTTTGCGTTTTTGGATTTGGAATGAAAAATCAAAATTACTGGCACTAGAAGCAAGAAATTTGGAGAAGATATTGGCCACCAAAAGGGAAAAATAAAGTCAAAAATGGCCTCACTGCCCCTATTTTGACACACAGGAAGCAATCTTGGGAGAATGAAGATTTGGAGGGGCAAATGAGCTCCAAATTCAAAAATTCCACTTGGGTTGGAAAGTAGACAGGAAAGGCTTTCCAACAAGCAAACATGTGTACATTTTGGACTCCAATAAGTACCTCAAAACGGGCCTCAAAGTGGGACGGCACATATAGGAAAGGGGCGCGACGCATATAGGAAAAAGGGCCAGAATGCCTCCATTTCGCGAAATTTCGCTTCCCGACTTTTTGTAAGTGGGCCCACTCATATGCACTTTAGTTTTTCGGCACCTAAGGTGGTTTTATAAGTATTTTCACTTCAGATGGTCAGCTATCCAAGTGGCAAAGGAAGGCAAAGGGCCACCCAAGCCATTTGTCATGTTCGTGGCCCTGCACCTATAGCTGTTGTTTGGCTCTCCACCTTCAATTTGTAATGATTCGAGTAACTCCCCAAACCTTGGGCGTTCTAGCTCTTCATGGCACATTCTATATATTGTATGCAAAACATTTGCAAAGGGTTGGTTGGCTTGTAACTTTTGGGAGACTGTGGGAAAGAAACTTTGTTTCTGCATTGTATATTTTTTACAGAGGATTAATGAAACGCAGTGGCTCTGTTTCATGAGATTCATGTGGTTGCGAGTGTAGCAAATGTATCTCTTATGTTTCATATGTATCTTGTTATGTTTCATAGCTCATTTCAGATTCATTTCCATTGAAATTTTCTAATTTAGCTAAGGCAGAATTCAATTTTATTGCTCTGCCTGTGGGAAAATTTCATGTTCAGTGTTTATTCTTCTGTTGAAAAGGATTCATGTTGTCCATGCCCTTTTCACCCTCTCAATCAATCTCTCCATTCTACTTTATTTTAAACAAAATTGCTAGGCTTTCTGCCTACCTTGCCTCACGAAATAATTCGTGCCTTTGTATTAAGTTCTCTGGTCATTGAGGTCCAGTGGTCCCATAACATCCCAGAAACACAGTCATTCATAAAAATTGCTCCTTGTATTCATATTCACTTACTAGCCTAAGATAAATAGTTTACTTTAAGTCATCTCATGCCATTTCATTTATCACTTCACTGAGTGTGACTTGGAGAGATCCCTCTCCTGTTCTGGTAGGGCTAGCTACTAGACTGAGTGTGGTTTGTGGTTACCCTGAATTTTGCCTTCCTTGAGCCTAAGGCAGATTTAGGTGCTAACATAGTGGCGACCATAATGGGGAGAAATCAAATCGCCTTGCTTCTTAATAATTCTAAGCTTCTAGATGATAAGTTTAGGATTTGATAGGCTGATGTAAAGTAGGTTGTGTCCTTTGATTTTTTTTCTCAATAGCACGTTGTCTTCTCGAAGATACACCAGAGCTAATCTAGATCTCGACCCTCCGCTCATATACGAAAATCCCAATTTGATTTTAAGAAATCGTCATCAAGAAAGCTCTATATTGCTCGTGCTCAAATCTCATTCATGCCCGGACATTTTGAGTATATTGAAGAGCTAGATTTTGACGAGCAGTTTGAATCATCGTTGTTTGAAACCAAGTTCGAAAGAGCAGTTGACTCTACTGTCCACAATCCACAGTTTCTTGTATACTTGGAGACGGAAAGGACTAACCGGTCTATTCATAACTACATAATAGCTCAGCTTCAAACTCCCATTGCTAGTCCCTTACAAACTGTGCACACTCCTCTAACACCTCCAAGGACAAATCCACCAAGAGTGATGGCTGCACATTTTGCACCGCTTGTTTTGCCTTAAATTTTAGATGATATGCCTGTTGATTACCAAATAAAAATCCCATTCTTTGATGGCACTCCTAATGGCATTACTATGCAGCAACATGTGGACAAAATGGTAGACTTTTATGAACTTCATGAGATAGATGCGGAAAACGTGGCGATGAGACTTTTTGTACAAACATTTTCTGGTGAAGTAAGGAAATGGTTTAGAGGTTTACCGGCTGCATGTATCGCTACCTTGGCAAACCTACAAAGACAATTCTTGAACCGCTGGGAAGTGAAAAAGAATCCTCTTCAAATTCTATCCGAGTATGAGCAAATCAAGAGAAACGATGGTGAGTCGGTCCAAGATTATTGCATTAGATAAAGTACGGTGTATAATGAAATTCCAGATAATCTAAGGCCACCAGTGGGACTAGCCATGTTGAAGTTCCCGGATGGTTTTGATGCTGATATGGCTTATCAATTGAGAGAAAGAGAACTGACTACAATGGAAGACATGCAGAAGATCGTAGTCAGCGTTGAAGAAAATCTGCTGACCAAGAGGGCTAGAGCAAAAGCAGAAAAGAAGTGTTAGAAAATTATATATTACGGAGCAATGGAACACATAAAATATTGTAGGAATATAAAGACAGAAAACACATAAAAAAGGAGAGACACAGATATACATGGTTCACCCAGTTTGGGCTACGCCCACCCTGAACAGCCAGTCCTTCCTTTCTATTATCCAGTAAAATGAAGAGACACAACATACAGCAAATCTGTTGTAATATCCTCTGTTTTCTCTGACAGTCTCACCTCTTTGTTTCTCGCTCACACACAGAATACACATCTATCACGCATCCTCAAATACAATGCTCTCATACAAAGAGAGGGGTTGCCTTCTAGGGCAAAAGACCCTAAACTAAACATAAGTTCTACTGTCAGATCATCCGCCTAATGAACGGCCCAGATTGACTAGAAATTACTATACTTTTACAAGGAAAATTTACATATGTTTTTAGCTTCGGGGGACCGCTGGCCCCCAGACCTCCCAGCCGAGGGGGATCAGCCGCCCCAGACCCCCGCAAGGGGGACAAGTCCCCCCCGCACTCCCCCGCGTGGACGGGTGTACAAACTTGCTGGGGTATACATCCGGCTAAAACAAAGACCTCTGAACAATCATGCTCCACACACAACAAGAAGGTCACTGCAAAGGAAGAATCTTCCTCGGTAGATTAGCTACTTCGGAAGGTAGAGCAAATGCTTGAGAGAGTGAAACTTGACAAACCGGAGCCATAAGTTAGAAATCCTAACTTCCGTGGCCAGCAACAACCATAGTCTAAAATAAGATAGAGAGATCAACAAGCTCAAGAGCTGATTTCACAACAACCAGTACAAACACCTTTGCAACAAAATTTTGTGCATGGACCGGAATCAGATGAAGACGGGAATGTAATAGGCGAAGAAAATCATCTCTTTACTCCTAACAATTTTCCTACTTATCTCACTAAGAGGAGGAGTATGCAGAGAATTCAGCTACACACAAAGATGGAGATTTCATTCTAGTAAGTGACACCATCTTGGAGGAGCAATCAGATGAATGAGGCTACATGAATGCTTTGTTCACCCAACAGCAGCAATATTCACTTAGAAACAGGGATGTGCCAGTCAGACCCATTCAGAAAAAGAAGGATGTTGAAGCGCCAAAGAATGATTCAGCTGGTACACAAAGGAAAGGAAAGGAGGTGGTTGAAACAGAGAGCAGCAAATCAACATCAGCAGAACCAGCACATCAACAAGTTACATCCAAAAAAAGGGAGAGGAAAGAAATCCTGGTCAAAGAGGTGGAAAGTCTTCCCGCTTTCAATTTAGAGAATGAGATTTCCAAACTAAAAATATCCATCCCTTTGACTGAAATATTGAAGAATAGCAATTATAAAGGACAGGTATCTAAAATGTTAAATTTGGACCCAATGTCCGACATGGTGAATGTCGAAGATGATTAGCCTGAAATGATTTTTGGGCCAGCATCAAATGGCGAGTCTCATGACAGCGATGTGCCACCTTTCTACATTAGTTTAAGGTTGCATGATTTTGTTTTACATAACGCCATTTTCGATTCCGGAGCCTCTCACAATCTCATGCCCAAGGCAATCATGGACAAGCTTGGTCTGGACATCACCCGATAATATCATGATCTCTATTCGTTCGATTCCAGCAGAGTAAGATGTATAGGTCTCATCAAAGACTTGGTTGTGAGTTTGGATCAGCTCCCCATGAAGAATGTTTTGATGGATATTGTGGTGGTAGACATTCCTCCAAGGTTTGGCATGCTTCTTTCTAGGTCTTGGGTAGCAAAACTAAAAGGGACACTATAGCTAGATTTCTCCTATGCAACGATTCCAGTATTTGGAAAAATGAGGAAATTATATCAGGAACAGAAAATGAAGTACATGATCACAAGCAAGGAGAAACCAGTAAATCATCCTATTAACTATGTACATACAAATTTAGAGTATTTTGTTTTGTATTCAGATAGTTTAAATGATATAGATAGTCAGTTGGTAGAATCATATGATATTCCAGAAATAACAAAAAATTTCAAAGAAGTTTTGAAGAAAGAGGAACAAGAAAAGCATAATATCGTTGGGCAATCAGCTGAAAGAAATGGACAGCAAGCATGCAAGGCACAACAAATAGATTTCCAACACTTGCAAGAGGAGGAAGAAGGTTTGTGGACCATGGATTTTGATGGAGCAGTAGGAAATGATGGTGCTGGAATAGGAATTTGGGTATGCAGTCCCTTCTCCACCCCAGACAAGGTCCCTAGTAACGTACGAGTATGCTCTTACAAGTTGGCTTTTGAATGTTCAAATAATGAAGCTAAGTATGAAGCTTTGATTGCTGGCCTAAAGATTCTAAGAAAGCTGAACACTAAGAGGATTTCGATATATGGCGACTCTGAATTGGTTATCAAGCAGGTCAGAGGCGAATATCAAGCAAAGCATCCTAGGATGCGGGCTTACCATAACGCGGTCCTAGACATTTTGAAATTATTCTCAGAATACACCTTGACATGTGTGCCTCGCATACAAAATAGCATTGCCGATGCTCTTGCTAAGGCAGCGTGTAGTTTGAAAATCCCAATGAACTCTAGTATCAAATTCGAAATCCATGTCAAGCACCGTCCAACCGTTCCAGACAATCAGAGATATTGGCAAGTGTTCCAAGATGATGATGAGATTGATGATTTTCTGCGAAACAAAGGAAAGTTTAAAGAGACCTCAATTGATGAAGAAAATGATGATGGAAAAGGCAATGGTACATATGAAATGCATATCAATGAAATGGATGTGTTGTAGCTAAAGAATAATGTTATTCCCAAAGGCTTGATACCTCTAGAAGAACTCTTCAATCAGGATGATGTAGCCTGCAAGCCAACATTGCAGCCAATAGAGAAGGGGGTGGAAGAGGTCAATATCGGGACAGCTGCGAATCCTAAATTGGTAAAATTTTCCAAAGCATTGCCGCCAAAGATGAAGGACAAATATATCAGTTTGATGTCTTCATTTGCAGATGTGTTTGCTTGGGACTATTCCAACTTAAAGACGTATGACACCAATATAATTCAGCACACTATACCCATCAAGCCTAATCAAAAACCATTCAGACAAAAGTTGAGAAGGCTAAATCCAAAGTTGCTGCCATCTATTGAAAAGGAGATCAACAGGTTGTACAAATCAAGGATCATTGCACCGTTGTACAAATCAGGGATCATTGCACCAATTAGATTTTCAGATTGGATCTCCAATCTGGTACCTGTAAGGAAAAAGACAAGGGAGATTCACTTATGCATCGATTTCAAAAATCTTAACAAATTCTCATTGAAGGATAACTATCCACTGCCCAAAATGGACCATATACTTCAGCGAGTAGTGGGGGCATTTCGCATGTCACTGCTTGATGGTTATTCCGGATATAACCAAGTTTCTGTCCATGAGGATGACCGAGACAAGAAAACGTTCACCACTCCATGGGGGACCTTTCATTACGCGAAAATTCCTTTCGGTTTGAAGAATGCGGGTGCCACATTTCAGCGTGCTATGGACTTGGCTTTTGCAAACAAGAAGGATGTCTTTTTGGTGGTGTATTTGGACGACTTGACAGTGTTTTCTAAATCTGATGAAGAGCACATGTACCATCTTAAAACTATCTTCCTAAAGTGCAGAAAATATGGCTTGTCACTGAATCCAAAGAAGAGCTTGTTTTCCATGGAAGAACGCAAACTACTCGGACACATTATCTCCAAGGATGGCATCCATATTGACCCGGCACGTGTGCAAGCAATTAAGCAAATAGATCTGCCCTGGAATAAAAAGGAGATACAATCATTCAATGGCAAGATGAACTTCCTCCGCCGCTTTGTACCCAATCTCGCGGAGCATCTAAAAGAAATGACAAACATGCTTAAGAAGGACAACCAAGTGAAATGGACAGAAGAGGTGGTAAAATCTTTCAATTTGGTTAAATTGGCTCTTTCCTCAGCACCAGTTCTAGTAAGCCCGGACTATACTCAGGATTTCATATTGCTTTCATTTGCTTCAGAGCATACTATGGTAGCAGTATTATTACAGAAGAGAGATGATCATGAAAGACCCATTGCATTTTTCAGCAGAGCTATAAGAGATGCATCTTTAAAGTATAACATCATTGAAAGGCAGGCTCTTTCACTTGTGAAGGCATTGAAATATTTCCGGGTGTATATTATACATTCTCACATTCTAGCCTATGTTCCTAATGCTTTTGTAAAGGATGTTTTAGTGCAGGCCGATCCGGAAGGAAGAAGAGGCAAGTGGATTGCAGCCTTGCTAGAATATGACATAGAAATAAAGCCCACAAAACTGGTGAAAGGATAGGGATTGGCGAAGCTAATGGCTGAATCAAACTTACATGCTTTGGACATAAATCTGATCGTTGCTTTGTTCGATGAGAATGATGAAGAAATGCCAATTCATATATCTGAAATGTTTTCTCTTTCTCCATGGTATTCTGATATCATATATGTGCTAAAAAATTTGTCACCTTCGCCCGGCATGACTAGAAACAAAGCGAGAACACTTAAGTTGAAGGCTGCCAAGTTCTGCATTCTTAATTTAGCACTGTATTGGAAAGATCTCGGTGGAGTTTTGTTAAATTGTTTGGTGGAAAAGGAACCAAAGTAAGTCATGGAGGAC
>APFE031673609.1:16319-34350 GCA_000404065.3 Pinus taeda | reverse complement strand
ATCTTGTCTTGATATATGCATTTGTATGGTTAATATATATCTGATCCTATATTGTTTATGGTTATAGATCTCTATGCTTTGATGGGATCACGCTGCTTTGACTCCACAGGTGTTCTTTGAAGTGGGACAAATGAGGGAAGAGTGGTGAATTTTTGTCAAAGGGAAAAGGAAACAAGCAAGGAGCCAAGCGAAAGACTGAGGTTGGTACTCCCTGCTTCTTTCTCATCTATCTCTCATAAAGGAAAACACAAGTGACTTTAGTTTGTTTGTTTCTAAGATAGCTACCCGTCTTAGTGGGACTAGCATCTCTGACTGGACACTAGTTTTCCCGATAACACTACTCTAATCCACTCTAGCTAGCCTAACTTAGCCTTGCCTACTATAACCTACATTAGCCTAGCCTACACTATCCTAGCCTATCCTATCTAGCCTAGCCTACTCTAGTCTAAATAACTCTAGCATAGCCTTTTATATAGGCTAGCCTAGCCTAACCTACTCTAACCTACTCATGCCTCTCCTATCATAGCCTACTCTGACCTACTTTAGCCTAGCCTAACCTAACCTAGACTAACCTAGATAAGTCTAACATACTCTAGCCTAGCCTAGCCCAACATACTCTAACAAATCTTAACCTAGACTAACCTAACCTTGCCTAACCTTGCCTACATTAACCTAGTTTAGCCTATCCTATTCTATGTTTGGTTAAACTAGCCTAGCTAACTGTATCCTACTCTAGCCTAGCCTACTCTATCCTAGCCTAGCTTAGACTACTCTTTCCTAGCCTAGCCTAACCTAGCCTATCCTAGCCTAATATATCCTAGCCTAACCTATTCTAGCCTATTCCATCCTAACCTAGCCTATCCTAGCCTAACCTACTCTAGCCTAGGCTCGCTTAGGAAAGAGTAAGCTAGCTTAGCCTACTCTTTCTAGCCTAGCCTATCCTACTATTTCCTATCCTAGCCTAGCTTAACCTAACCTAGCCTTGCCTAGCATATTCCATCCTATCCTAACCTAATCTAGCCTATCCTACTCTAGTCTAGCCTAGACTATCCTAGCCTAGCTTCACCTACTCTAGCCTAGCTTAGACTATCCTACGCTAGCCCAACCTTGCCTATCCTAGCCTACTCTAACAATGTTTAGACTAGCCTAGCCTATCTTAATCTAGCCTACCCTGGCATAGTTTCACCTACTAACCTACTCTAGCCTAACCTAACCTAGCTTAGTCTAGCCTACTAGGTTACTCTAGCCTATCCTAGCCTTGTCTACCCTAGCCTAGCCTACTCCATCCTAGCCTAACCCAGCCTGACCTAGATTACTCTTACCTACATTAACCTAGCCTAATCTAACCTATCCTAGACTAGCCTATCCTAGAATAACCTATCCAACTCTATCCTACTCATGGTTAGCCTAGCCTATACTATCCTAGCCTACTCTATATTAGCTCATCCTAGGCTAGCCTAACCTTGCCTAACTAGGTTATTGTAATCTGCTCTAGCCTATCTTACTCCACCATAAGCTAGGCTAACCTATCCAACTCTATTCTACTCTAGCCTAGCCTAGCCTAGCCAACTCTATCCTACTCTAGCCTAGCCTAGCATAGCATAGCAATGCCTATGATTTCGCAAGGTATCCAAGCCTACTATTTCCTAGGCTAGCTTACTATAGCCTAGTCTAACCTACCCTAGCTTAGCCTAGTCTAACATAGCCTAGCTTAGCATACTATAGCCTGGCCTAGCATTATTTACTCTAGTTTAGACTAGCCTAGCCTACTCTTTCCCAGCCTTGCCTACTCTATCCTACTTTAGCCTAGCCTACTCTAGCCTAGTGGCCTAGTTTTGACCACTCTAGCCTACTCACCTACTTTACCCTAGCTTTGCATAGCCTAACCTACCTTAGCCTAGCCTAACATGGCCTAACCTAGTCTAAGCTAGCCTACTTTAGCCTACTCTACCCTAGCCTAGCCTAACGTACTCTACACTATCCTACTTTGGTCTAACTTAGCCTACTCTACCCTAGCCTAGTCCAATCCTAACCCTTTTTGTCCTACTTTAGCCTAGCCTTGCCTGGCCTAGCCTAGCCTATTTTATCATACTCTACCCTAGAATCTTCTAGCTTATTCTAGTTTGTCCTTACCCTGTGTAGCCTGCTCTACCCTAGCCTAACCTAGTTTAGCCTAACCTAGCCAAGCCTACCTTAGCCTACTCTATCATATCCTCTCATAGCCTACTCTAGCATAGCCAAACCTACTCTAGCCCAGTCTACTCTAGCCCACTAGCCTACTTTAATCTAACCTACTCTATCCTACTCTACCCTAGTCTAGCCTAGCCTACTCTAGCCTAGCCAACCTTAGCCTACTCTATCCTATCCTAGCCTAGCCTACTCTAGGTTAGCCTAGCCTAAGCTACTCTACCGTAGTCTACTCTAGCCTAGCCTAGCTTAACCTACTCTAGCCAAATAGTCTAATTTAGCCTAACCTTTCCTATTTTAGCCCACCTCAACCTACTTTATCCCATTCTAATCTAGCCTACTCTAGCTTAGTCTACTCTAACCTAACCTAGCTTATGCTACTCTAACTTACTAAGTTAGGCTAGGCCACCTTACTTTAGGCTAGCCTACTCTAGCCTAGCCTATTCGAGCCTAGCATACTCTAGCCTAGCCTACCTTAGTGCACTTTATCCTATCCTAGACTAACCTAGCCTACTCTAGCCTAGTCTAATCCACCCAGGCCTAGGTTAGCCTACTCTAGCCTACTGGCCTACTTTGGCCCACTCTAGCCTACTCACCTACTTTACCCTAGCTTAGCATAGCCTAACCTACCTTAGCAGCATATCCTAACCTACCTTAGCCTAGCCTAACATGGCCTAACCTAGTCTAGGCTAGCCTACTCTACCCTACTCTACCCTAGCCTAGCCTGACGTACTCTACTCACTTTGGCCCACTCTAGCCAACTCACCTACTTTACCCTAGCTTAGCATAGCCTAACCTACCTTAGTAGCATAGCCTAACCTACCTTAGCCTAGCCTAACATGGCCTAACCTAGTGTAGGCTAGCCTACTCTACCCTAGGCTAATCTTGCCTATCCTATCGTAACCTTTTCTATCCTACTCTAGCCTAGCCTAGCCTAGTCTATTCTATCCTACTCTACCCTAGACTCTTCCAGCTTATCCTACTTTAGCCTTATCATGTGTAGCCTACTCTACCGTAGCCTAACTTAGTTTAGCCTAGCCTACTCTGGTGTAGCATAACCTACTCTAGCAGAGTCTACTCTAGCCTACTCTAGCCTACTCTAGTCTACTCTAGCCTACTCTATCCTACTCTATCCTACTCTAGCCTAGCCTACTCTAGCCTAACCTACCTTAGCCTATCCTATCCTATCCTAGCCTAGCCTACTCTCGGTTAGCCTAGCCTAAGCTACTCTAGCATAGTCTACTCTAGCCTAGCCTAGCTTAGCCTACTCTAGCCTACTAGTCTACGCTAGCCTAGCCTTGCCTAGCTTAGCTCATTTTAGGCCACCTCAGCCTACTCTATCCCATTCTAGCGTAGCCTACTCTAGCGTAATCTACTCTAGCCTAGCCTAGTTGATGCTACTCTAACTTTCTAAGCTAGGCTAGGCCCCCTTACTTTAGGCTAGCCTACTCTAGCCTATTCTAGCCTATCCTAGTCGAGCCTAGCCTACTCTAGCCTAGCCTGCCTTAGTGTACTCTATCTTATCCTAGACTAGATTAGCCTACTCTAGCATAGTCTAATCTAGCCTAGCCTAGCTTAGCCTACTCTATCCTACTAGCCTACTTTGGCCTACCCTAGAGTATTGTAGCCTACTCTATCATATCCTAGCCTATCTTACTCTAGCTTCGTCTAGCCTAGCCTACTCTAGTCTAGCCTAGTTTAGCCTACTCGATCCTACTAACTTACTTTAGCCTAGACTGCTTTAACCTAACCTAGCTTAGCCTACTCTAAGAAATGCATACATGATCTACTTGAGACATTAATAAAAGACATTCAAAATTAATCTTAAAAAAGCATTTACACTACTATTTAATTTTATAATATACATTTCAATAGAAAAACACATCGCTTTATATTATATAAATTCAAACATTTTTTCTTTCTGTTATTTAAATTAAAAAATATACCATATTGTAAGAACTTAGTAACATACTAATTATCTAAATTTTAAAATCATTAAAAAAATAAACTAAATAATATTAATAATGGAGTTAGTTAAAAATAGATTAAATATAATATCAATAAAAGTAAATAAATACAACAACAAAAATATTTAAAATAAATTATATGTATTAATATCCAATTTAATAACCAGAATACATAAGACTTAAATATATAATTACACAAAAACAAAATGTAAGATACACAATTAAAAGATATAAATGAAAACACTTTTATAAAATATAAAAACATAACTCATCTATATTATTGGAAAAGGCCATTTAATCTAAACCATCTAGGTGGAGAAATAAGAAAATGATTTTGAGGATAACATGTTACACAAACTCTTTAATAATTGAGAAATACTGAGACAAACTATACTCACACCAAAATACACTATCTAGTCAGAAACTATTTACATAAAACAAAATCACAATACAATTTAACTAATTTAAATAAAACAAATGCAATTTAGCTAATTTAAATCAAACAAACCTCCAATACAATTTAACTAATTTAAATAAAACAAAACTACACAAGTACAGTACAAATAAAACTACAGTACAATTACCATAAAACTACACCTCTTTATACTATTGGAAAAACAAAAATGAAAACACATTGGAAGTTTGCACAACAAAATGTTGTAGCACTTGAATGAGAACCTACAACTTATTTATGCCATTAATCTAAGACGTACTAATCTTAAATTGATAAAAATATTTTACTGGTACTCTTTATAGTCCATTGACATCTAGAATCGGATTGTTCCAGAGTAAAGATCAATTCAAAAGATCGGAATGTACAATTGTGAACAACGTATCATAAACTTGAGAATTAACACTGATATGAACAGGGGAAAAAAAGAACATCCTAAGTAGTTTTAAAATGAAAGTATAGTTGACATATTATTTTAGATATTAATGCATATCATATAGTGCTTACATATTACCACAGTTGGACAACTCATGAACGTGAGAATCTAAAAGTGATATGAACACAAAAAACCACATCCGTAATTGTATTTTCCAATAAAATATTTAAATTAAATGGAGGAATTATTCATATCTTTGTGGACTCTGACAGCTTCTGAGGTGAAACATGCAGTGTTTTGTGCACCCAGGATCAGCTTATGCAGAGCTTTGTGTGCTAAAGATAAACTTACGTATTGAAGCATGAATATTTCTGTAGATTTATGTGGACTTTAAGGGCTTCTGAGATGAATCATGCAGATCTGGGCGGACTAAAGATCAACTTACGTATGTTTCAGAGATAAAATGTTCAGATCACTAAAGATAAACTTGTGTATTATTTGTTGCATCAAAATCAACTTGTTTCATTTTCTTATATGTATATATGTGTGCAATACAAATAAAACAACATAGATCAATGGCACTGAGTATGGCAAAAGGTCCATAAAGTTACAAGTTCTGTCCACTGACTGGGGTAGAGGATGTATCCATTGACAGCTTAATGGAACATATATGCTCCGAGGTGACATGGATGGAGATTTGGAGAGGAATGGCTTTTCGAGATCAATGTTGGGTTACAACTCTATAGCACCAAAATCAAAGGATTTCCCTTATCGTGTAAACAAATGCTTCTACAAAAAAAGTATAGGCATAGAGAAAAAAAAATGAAAACGTGGACAATCCTAAAGGGTCCCCAACAACATCTTTATGGCTATCGATTTCCCCAAACCACAAACCACTGATTTCACTTCTTTGGAGTACAGAGTTTCAGAAATCACGACATGAATCTGATATACATACATTTATTAACTTCAAGTGTACAATGACAAAATGCTCCAACTCCCTTACAACACGAAACAATATTCGAAAGACTGGTAGAACCACCAACAAGAGGACTCTTCTTCTGGAAAACAAGCCACAGAGAAAAGGAACAAAATTATCACGAATCTATAGAAATCCTAAAAACCCCAAAGCCGATAGTAGTGAACCAAATCTACGTGTGAACCGATGGATGGGATAATCTGAGCTATAGTAATTTAATGGATGGATGGGATAGTGTGAAAAATAAGGATTGGATGGATCCATAACTCTTAGTAAAAAATACTTTCAGGAAATTAAAAGAGAATACTCTTGGTGTCTTTTGACATAGGAAAACTAAAATGAAATTACTATGGTTTGCCTTCAGAGTGGAGATTACAGGAAATTCACCTGTAATTGAATCCCTGCCAGTCGAGAAAGAGGATTCGTTATGCTTTACCAGCTCAGCTCATCTCTTCAGTTGGAAGTTCCTATTCATAAAATAATCAAACAGATCCCTGGAATAATTTTAACAGAAAGGAATGCATGAGATTTGAGTAACATCAAATAATTTAGATGATATTTGAGATACATGAATATACATTGCGATCACTGAAATGAATGAAAAAGAAACGATGGTGTATATGAGAGTGGAGAAAAGCAGAGTGCAAATGAAATAATAATGTATACCTGAAATTGAAAGAAGCCATTACCGTCTAGCAACTCGGTCACCGTTCTTTTGAGGTTGGCATATTGTTTGCCTCATCCATATAACATGACATATACCATGACTGACTTGATTCACATACACAGACTCAGAGGAATACACAGACTCACGCATACCCACATGCATAGACCTAGACTATGACACATACATGTCCAATAAACCAGAATAGACCACGCAAACATATCCAACCACCCAGACTAGACTAGACCAAATGGGAGATTTTTGTAATCTTCTATATATTTATAGGATATTTGTACAATCTTCTATATATCGTTTCTTGAAAAAAATCTCCAAGCATTCAAAATTGTTCAAAACTTTTCAACGGATGTCTCCTTTCTTAAACAACTGTCTCACAAAGAAATTCCCTATCGGTGTAACCCTGCAGGAGTGGGCTATTCGACCTGTCGTTGTCGTGCTTTATTGTGATAGTGATGGATAAGTGTGTCATAGCATTTGATGGATAAACGTATGATGGCATTGGATGGAGGGATGGATAACCATTCTTTTTAAAATAACGTGAAAATTATCATAATTTCTCATCATTGTGTCAGAATGGAGGGGCTGGTCTGAAACATGACATGGATGGAGTTGGTGCATTTTAAATGAAATTGAATTGAAGTGGTCAACTTCGTATTTTGAGGATAATCTATCCGCGTTTTAAATATAGCTTTCTTATTTTCTGAAGATAATGATTTTGATGGGTAACCATATGTTAGTTTTTAAATCAACTGATGACCGTTGCATGGTGGTGAGGATGGAGAGAGTGGGTGCAGTTTTTTAAAAAACGTGAAGAGAGTCGTTCATTTTTTCATGAAACTGAAGTGGATTGGGCCCTTTTTTCCGGAGAATAAACTCATTATTGTGATAACCAGATTTAATGGTTGCTTTATCATTTTTGGAAAATGATGGTGATGGGTAACTGCCTCCTAGCTTTTAAATCAACCAACATAATTCTTGGATGAGTGAGGTGACATGGCTGCACAATGGAGTGGGCAGATTCGTTTGTGGAAGAAAGTAAATTTATAGGATATTTCTACAATCTTCTGTGTATCGTTTCTTGAACAAAATCTCCAATCCTTCAAAAGTTTTCAATGGATATGTCTCCTTTCTTAAACAACTGTTTCACAAAGAAATCCCCTATCGATGCAACCATGTAGGAGTGGGCTATTCGACCTGTCGTTTTCGTGCTTTAGTGTGATAGCGATGGATAATGGTATGATAGGATTGGATGGATGGATAGATAACCTTATGATAGCGTTGGATGGATGGATGGATAACCATGCTTTTAAAAGAATGTCAAAATGATCATAATCTCATCATTGTGTCAGGATGGAGGGAGTGGTCTGAAAAATGACATGGATGGAGCGGGTGCAATGAAATTGAAATGGAGTGGCCAACTTCGTTTTTCGAGAATAATCTCATCCAGGTTTTAAATCTAGCTTTCTTATTTTCTGAAGATAATGATTTTGATGGGTAACCATCTGTTAGTTTTTAAATAAACTAATGACCGTTGCATGGCGATGAGGATGGAGAATCTGGGTGCAGTGTTTGAAAAAACGTGAAGAGAGTCATTCATTTCTCTATGAAACTGAAGTGGACTAGACCCTTTTTGCCCTCAGAATAAACTCATTATTGTGCTAACCAGCTTTAACAATTGCTTTATCATTTTCTAAAAATGATGGTGATGGGTAACTGCCTCCTAGCTTTTAAATCAAGCGACATAATTGTTAGTTGAGTGAGGTGGCATGGCTGCTTTTTATTGGGAAAAACAATGGAGTGGTGGCTTTTTCTGCCAAAGGGGAAATCGAGTGGGCAGATTCGTCTGTACAAGAAAGTAAATTTTTAATAATTTTTTTTAGTTTATTTATTTGAATATTGAAAATTACAAGATATTTTATATCATTATAAATTTTACATAATAATAAAATTTTAATTAGTTGTAAAGTTTTGACTAGATTTATATTAAATTAATTTTACTTGGAAATAGTTTCTTATAGTGTACTATCATTTTATGATTTAAATATATAGTAAATTTTATGAAAAAGTAAAAAAAACAGAATAATGTAATTATTTTTATACTCGTTAATATCCCCTAACAATGTACCATATTTAAGACATTGTCTTTCCAATGTGCGAAGTATCAAGTTTGAAAGGATGTATGAGATGTGATAAATTAGATAAATGGGTAGCACAAATTTTGTAAATCATTTATTGTCAATTTTTTTCTTTATTTTACTTCAATATGGTTATCACAATGGATTTTCTTTACTTTACTTTACTTCAATATGGTTATCACAATGTAAACAAAAATGGATGCCTTTTTTTATTTTTTCATAATAATTTGGGCCTATTTTAGTAGACAACATTATGATCATAACATTTCAATGAATGGAGAAATGTCTTTTTGAGAGAGAGTTAAGGCTTGACGGGTTTGCCATCCACTTTTTCTAGGGATGTTGGCCTATTATTAGATGCAATTTTAAGTGCATGCATTTTTATGTTCAAAATAATCAAAATTCTTATACCTAAGGAAGTTATTCCCTCACTTTTTTCTATATATTTTTTTTGTCATATTTCATTATGTAACTCATCAAACAAGGTTATGGCTACAATTTTGTTCAACAAGTTTAAAAATTTATTACCCAATATAATTTGGACAATTAAGGTAGCTTCATGCAAAAAAGTTGGATACAAGATAACATAATCATATTAAAGGAGGTTATTCGTTCAAGTAGAGAGAATAATAAAAGAGTGTGGTTGTTAAGAAAGACACAGCCAGAGAATTGATTGCCTAAGGAATTACTTTTTATTTGTTGTTCTTAATGATTTTTTCTTTAATGAAGCTTTTTTATTTAAATAATGGAATGTATTGGTTTACCATGGATTGCACTATTAGTTAATGGAACCTTTGAACTCTTTAAGAGTACAAGATATTAAGGTATGGTCATGCATTGTGTCCTCTATTACATATTGTCATGGAAGATAGTTGAGCAATAACATTGAACATGAGGGAGTTTTAGGCATTTTGTATGTGATTACATTCATAAAAGGGATGAAAAAGATAAATAATTCACAATTTATGGATGATCCCTTTATGTTAAGATGGAACTCTATGATAATCATTAAGAAATATAAAGAAATAATTGAGCAATTCTTATATGCTCCTACAGAAAAACTAAATAGTGTTATTATCCAAATCTATAGTTGCAACATAAGTATTGATTTATCACAAGTTATTTTAAGAATCCTTGGGTTACCTTGTGTTTCTTCTACTACATCACTTACAGATATTAACATTTCAATTTCCCTTTGCAATTTGACTTTTGTTGTCTATTAAAACTTTTTGGGTATGATTAGGAGTAAGATGAAATAATGAGGATAAAAAATGTAGTAGGAAAAGATGTTTGGATAGGCCATTTGGAAAAAGGAAAGGCTCACAAATTTGAAATCTATTCAAAGTTGTGGTCATTCTAATTGATCAAATCTCACCTGGGTTCCTAAAAATGGAAGGACAATATATGGGTTTACAATATCGTTGAAAATCCAAAAATTTGGGAAAAACAAGAATTTGGCTTAAAAGAATGAATGGAAAATTAAGGCCCTATGTAATTATATAATATTTCTCTATGACATGAAAATTAGTTGAGAGGATGGAAACCCTTAATCCCCACATATTTCTTTTGTTTGTGTATCTTCTATTTTATAATTTTGTTGCTTATCTTTTATCTTTTACATGGTATTATTGTGAACTATTTTTTTGTATGTGTACCATGGTTAAGGTTCCTATATTTATGTTGAAATATTGATTTCTTATACTATGAAAATATATTCTCCTCCAATGAACAGGTTCCTATATTTATGTTGAAATATTGATTTCTTATACTATGAAAATATATTCTCCTCAAATCCTTCATTGGAGTTCATAATATTTCATCTCCTAGATTTAAAATCTCCCTCTTAAGGAAGATGTTAATGTTTGTAAGAAGATGATTTAACCTTCTCACCCTCTTCATCAATATAATCTCCATTGAATTTTCCCTAGGTAACTCCATTTATCATTTATATCAAGGAACTTTTATAGATGGTATTCATCAATCTCTCTTCTATAAATATTTTCTCTCTTCTCTCCAAAGATATGGATATCTAGATTTAGGGTTCTTCGAAATGTTTCTAAAAAGGAACTTTTATTAATGTGTTATTTCCTCATTATTAGATATTGCATAAAATAGTGAATAAAAATCAAAATCTAACACTTATTTCATTATATAACAGTAATAGGGCCAATGTCAGCATTTTGTTCTTTTTTGTGTGTTTCATCCACAAAAACTTAACTGAAAACCTTATTCTTGATTATCTAATTGATAGTCCTAATATTTTCTTATTTATCATTATAAGACAATTTCTTCCAATTTCCATATGGTATTGCATGCCCTATTATTGAAAATATATCAAAAGCTAGCTTATTAAAACTCTATAATTTACTTAATTGGTTTAATGATTGAGTGTTGGAGCTTTGGTAATTAATATCCTATCCCTAGTTGATCTACATGCACCCTATCACTGTCATTAGACTTCTTCATCACATTGAATTGTTCTAGTGGAATATCCTTAAGGTTATTTATATATGGGTAAACCTCCCTTATAGTTTAATTACAATGAAGTAGATGGGGAGGATCTATTGAGGTGAAAGCTCTAGGAAATCTCTTGTTTCCATTATGTTTAAATTTTAGTAGTGAAGCTTTGTAGTAGGCTTGCTAGATTTGGATTCATGTGGACTAGAACAAATAACTCATGAGAGATATCACACAAAGATCAAACATTATATGTGGGATAACACCAAAGAAGATAGAAAATATTAAAATTGCAAAAACGACTCTAAGATACACAACATAATGTAATCGACACAATTGTACATTGTTTCCATGAAAAGAAAAGAGAAGAGTGAGAAAAACACATTATTCATAACAAATTATATATAAATAAAGAGATAACTTACATTTTAATTAAATATACTTTATTCTTCTACTTACTTAAAGTTATATATATATATATATATATGAACAAACATAATAGTTTAAATGTATGATATTTAAGTTTAAATGTATGATATTTAAGTGAAATGTTTCAATTCATTTATATGAGGCTATGTTTAGGCCATACTGCAATTTTCACTTCATGGTCCAATTTATGAACTACATATTCCTCCACATAATACAATTTATGACTCATTATAAGTAGTTCATTTTCACCTTAATATATCACCACAATAAGAATTTTTGAAATATATGTAACAACAATATAGAAACATGGCTAAATTTAATTAAATTCTACAAAAAAAATTATTCAATTTACTGTGTCTTGTATTTATGGTGAAAGAAGCTTTTATCCTCTTTATTAAGTATCAAATATGACATGTTTTCCCCTAGTGGATCAATTAATTTAAGAAAAATATCGATAACCTTGCATTTTCTTAGGTCCTTGAGGGTGGGAGAATATATTGCAATGAGTTTGGTTTAGCTTGCATCATTAAGAAGATAAGTCATTGCCCTCTTGACCCAGGTTCATATCCAACTTATGACATGCTTTCCTTTCCTATTTAAATAGGATGGGTAAGGAAAAAACCATATCACTCTAATTTAAGTGTTGAAGGGTGGGACAAGATGTTTTCAAATCATTTTCATGTGAATTAGTTTTAGCTCAATTTACCTAGAAGGGAAAAATACCCACCCCATTTACGTTCAATTCCCACTTGTGATGTGTTCACTTTTTGTGTGATGAGATGTTACTCAAGTGTACATAGTTACTTTTAAATTATGAGTGGGACATGATGTTTTTAAATAAATTTTCTATCAATTAGTTCAAGTTTTTGTGGTGGATAAGAGAAACTGATTGCCTCCATTTAGTTTCAAATCCCATGTGTGATGTGGTGTTGATGATCTCACCCATTATGCAATGAGACACCTTATATTTGTGTTTAACTAATTTTAAATTATCTAATTAGACATTAGATCATTTGGTCATTCTCCACATAAAGCAAGAATATGAAAAGTAGCTAAAATTAATTAAACTCTACATATGTGTTTTATTTAATGTGGATTCAATCTATATTAAGCGCTTGAGCAAATAAGTTGCAATCATCTACATCAAGGTTAAAGTCCCTCTTATGACATCTTTTCCCCTCCATGCATATAAGAATAAAAGTTAAATTAATATGGAAACATGAAAAAATTAAGGCACATCCTTACCTAATATATAAAGAAATGGAAAAATTATATAAAATTTGAAAGAATAAAATTATTAAAATATATTATGAAATGACACATTTTTGGAAGATGAATTGTTCAAAAAATCATCTTACAATATGAATATATACGAAAAAATGCATAATATTATTGACACATTTTTATTTAACTAAAATTATAAAAATTATTATGAAATGGTACTGGTGGAGGAGAAAATTTTCCAACCAAAGAAAGAAGTCATGGATTCATATGTTATGGTAGGAGTAGTCTCATGGGTAGTAGACATAAATAATTCACGTGGGTGCTAGAAGCATTACCTACATAAATTGGACTTGTTTTAGCATGTCAAGAAGTTGCTAAGAATGGTTATGGTAGATCAATATTAGTCATAGCTTAATCTTATCCATATATTGGATAAGTTAAAGGACACTATCTTAGATATTGAAGGAATTCTAACAATTTTAGAGATGGGGACACCACCTAGCTCTCAATTTCCACTACCATTCAAGCTCAAGCGAATCCAGTTATTATGGACCGTTTCTTCCCCTCCTCAAACCCAGGTTCCCAATTGCTGATATTATTTAGTTTGTGGGTTTCTAAGTTATTTCTCTAGGGTGTATACACCCCATCATAGCTTTTAATTTTAGTTTTTTAGATTGTTTTCTTAGATTCCATGGAATGATTTTTTTTTGGATGAGTTTTATTGTCATTTCCCTAGCTATTGGGAAGAAATAATATTGTTAACTCTCTAAACACCTATTTATATCTTTAGTTGAATTTTGTTATTTCAGAATCCATACCCTTCTTCCTGTAGTCTAGTTTCACCGGCGAAAAGCTAAATATAGGGAGTCTAGTAGATATGTTGTAAAAAAAATTTATAATTAAAGGATCAACTTATAAAAAAGGACATTAAAAAAATTATGAAATAATTTCTAGTTTGTTAAGAAATTTCTTATATTTATATATAATATTATAATCTTTTTTTTTTTCAATTAAATATTGTATTACATTCTAAGCAAAAGTGTACATAGATATGAGAGCTACTTTCTAGGTAATTATTTCACTATGAAGACTAGATCATAACCAAAAGTTCACTCTCCATAGAGAGGCATAAGATAACATAGGGTTCAAAAATAAAAAAAGCATTATACATAAACTGAAAAGCAGGCTAGGTTGGCCATGAGAATAGGTAGTAATGCCAGATTACAATAAAAGGCTGAGAATAACATAAAACTAAGCAGAGGGATCAAAATCCATTGTTGTCACTTGGATGGGGTTTTTATTATTTCGAAGGGTTGGATACCAAGGTGTTTCTCAATGTAGTCTAGTTGTTGGTCCAAGTCCTTCATATGGTGATGCAAAAGCTACATAGTGTATAGGAGATACGCTCAATTCTTGAAGTGGTCCATGTGGATTATAACAAGGACAAATTTCCAATCTTAATATATGTCAATATTGTACATGTATTGCTTGAAACATATGCATGTGTGCCCAATATTTGGTAATCAATCTACTAGATTTATAAGAGGCTCTATTTCTGAGAGATGATGCATTTGAGAGGTTCCTTCTCTTTTCATATTGGTGAGATCACCTTGGATGCGTCCCAGGGAAATCTCACAAAAGAAGGAAATATTTTCCCCTAGGAGTAGATGGATAAGTGAATTTCCCTAAGAAGACCATTCCTGGTTGTAAGTTGCTCCTCTACAAACACGTGGATGTTGATGGGGCATGGTGGAGGACCTAATCATGATAGAAAAGAAAATTTTTAGAAATAGCGTGCAAACAATAGAGATGAAGAGAAGAACCACATATAGAAGGATCATATCAAGGTGGTTGAGTGGTAAAGGAGGTCTGGATTTGTAAGAAAGAGTACAACAAGTAGCCTAGAAAATGGGTGATCCAACTCAGTAGGGAACAAGGAAAGAGATAGTAGGCCAACTAAAATGACAAGAAAAGTAATGATGATAGGATATGGGAACAAACCAAAGAGGGAGAACGTAAGCTTTGAAGCAAGTCAAGTATAGAAAGGAGATTTCTAGTCAAGAATGTTATGTAAGCAAATAGTCGTAGATAATTTGAATGAGGAAACAAATACTAGAGAGCGGGTGTTATTCAAGATAGAACCCATCAAATCATTTCTACTGAAAAATTCTAACATCCAAATCAAAACTTGCCTTGCATACAGGAGGAAACAAAATTTAAGGAAATACCATACTCATTAATCTTGTACGGGGGGAGGAAACAACTATGTGGATCATGATCTCTATGTTATTGATTGGAAAACGTTTTCATGTTTAATGGAGCCATGCCTTCCAATTAGGTAGGAAGAGACTCGAGAAATATATAAATGGAAAGAAGGTGATTTCATTACAAACCTCTATGACACTCTTCCTTGTTGAAGATTGTTTTACTATAATCTTGCTCTTTCATCGAGCCGTCATGCTCCTTCCATCACTGGACATGAATTTCAACTACAACATAATGTATCGAGCTTGGTGTTCTTATCCTCCTCCTTTGTTTTTCCTTATGCCTTTTGAAGTTTTTACATAAGTTTATGGTCTGCATCATATAACAATAAAGATTCTACCTTCCTAGAATTATTTCCTACTCACCTTCTTCTATGGACTCCTCCTACAACACTCTACATTATAACACTTGAGAATTATTTGTTTCTTGTTGGCTCTAGTTGTTGTGAAGCATCATTGTGCATGTTATCACAAGGGAGGGAGAGGAATGGGAATAGAGGGTGGCTATGGGGTGAGGTTTTATGATGAGTCATCAATGTATGTTTTTTATGAGCACACTCTTCTCGATATTCAGGAACAGATTCATATGGGGCAGGAGGAAATTTTCAAAGGAAGGAGAGAAGGGCTAGATTCATATTTCATGATAGGAGTAGCTCCACGGGTAGAAGAAGTAGGAAATTCACTTAGATGCTAGAATAATTACCTCCATAAAGTGGACATCTACTTCCATTTTAAGGAATTTCTCTATTATGGTATATCAATATCAATCATAGCTTAATTGTATCCACATGATTAAGAAACTAAAGGAAACTATGTTGGATGTAAAAGGAAGATTACAAATATTGGATCTCGCATCACCACCTGACCCTCTACTTCCACCACCATCTAAGATCGAGGGGCATTTGATCAATATGGACAATTTCTTATCCTCCTAATACCCAAGATACCCTTTGATCACATTGTTTATTTTAGGGATATCTATGTTATTTCTCTAGGGATGTTTACACCTAACAAGGACTTTCAATTTTAGTTTATTTAGCATTAAAGGAAAGTTCAACTTAAAAGTGCCCATGAAATTTTTATGTAATTTCCATGTCATAATATAGAAACTAATCAAAAATCCTTTAAATTTAAAAAGAGGTACATGTAAATATTTTGGAGGGAAAAGAAGAAAAAATATTTTTTTTAATTGTATTTTTGGCTTATCTCCTTATAGGTTTACTCAAATTTCAAGTGCAAACACTTGTTGGATGCAGGATTAAATTCCACATGCAACGAATACCCATTATGCATACTTTGATAAAACTAACATTGATACCAATTCAATGTCATTCTGACTCTTACTGGGCCGAAAATCCAAATGATGGGAAATCCACCACTTGATATGTGTTCAATATAGGATCGGGGAGCTATCTTGTGGTGGATTTCCTATCATTTGGATTTTCAGCCCAGTAAGAGAGTGATTGAGGTCGAGAGTGAGGTGAAAGAGATGGGAATAATGGGGAAGGAGAGAGAGGGAGTGGGGTAGAGAGAGGAAGATGGGGAGATGGGGAGTGGGTGAGTGAGATAGAGATATTGTAATGGGATATAGAAGGGAAGAGAGAGAGGTGTTGGAGAGTGAGTGAGCATGTGAGAGAGAGAATTATCATAGCATGAGATAGAAGGGAAAAGAGAGATATGGGAGAGAGGGAGGGTAGGATATAGGGGCAACGGGGTATAGAGAGAGATGGGTGGGGGGGGGGGGGAGAGTTAGTGGAGAGGGAGGTAGACAATGAGAGATTTGGAAAGTGAGGGTGTAGAGAGAAAAAGAGAGGTGAAGAGGGAAAGGGTGTGGACGAGGAGAGAGAGAGAGGGTGGGAAGAGATGGGGGAGAGAGAGAGAAAGTGAGGGAGAGTGTGAGAGACAAGGAGATAAAAGAAGTGTGAGAGAAGAAAAGGGGGGGAGGGAGAGAGAGAGAGAGCAACAGGGAGATGGAACAATGGAGGGGGAGGAAGACAGTGGGGCAAAGAGGGAGGGGAGGAGGGTTAGAGAGAGAGGGAAGGGGTGGAAGGAGGAGACAAAGAGAGAGAGAGAGAGAGGAGGAGAGAGAGGGGGGTTTTGGGTCAAAGAGAGAGGGAATGAGGGGGAAGAGAGAGTGTAGGGGGAAAAAAAGAGGGATGGAGAAAGAGTGAGAAGTAGAGAAAGAGGGAAAGAGAGAGGGGGATAGGGAGACAAAGAGGTGGGGTAAAGAGAGAAAGAGATACAAAGAGTGGGAGGTAGATAGGGAAAGGAAGGGAGGGAGGAAGAGAGAGAGGGAGAGGGAGGGAGTGAAAGATGGGGGAGATAGAGGGAGGGATAGGAAGGGAGTGAGCAGGAGAGAGAGAGGGAGGGAGTGAAGGAAGAGGGTAGGGAGAGAGGGAGGCAGAGTGTGGGAGGGTGATGTGGAGGGGGCTATAGAGTGGCGGAGGGAGACACAGGGAGAGGGAGGGAGAGTGTGGAAGGGCGATGTGGAAGGGGCTAGGGAGTGGTGGAGGGAGACATGGGGAGAGGGAAGGGGGCGGAGAAAGAGGGAGGGAGAGGGGGTGAAAGAGAGATTGAAAGTGAGGGAGGGGAATAGTGAAAGAGGATGGAGGGAGAGGAAGGGGGAGATAGATAAAGAGAGAGGTTGTGGGAAGGGTAGAGAGGGGGAGATACAGAGGGAGAGAGGAAGAGTATAGAGGGAGAGAGACAAAAAGGGAGTCAGAGGGAGAGAGAGCATGAGAGATAGAGAGAGAGGGAGAGAGAGGGAGAGGGGGAGAGAGAGAAGAAGATGCAAATATAGAGGGGGAGAACAAGGGAGAGTGGGATGGGGAGAGAGAGAGAGAGAGGGAGGGAGGGTGCATATGAGAGAGAGAGAGAGAG
>APFE031673596.1:0-24648 GCA_000404065.3 Pinus taeda | reverse complement strand
GAAGATAACCATTAAGCTTGGCCTGAGGCTGGAGATCTAGGAAGTCTGCAGGGTGCTCCTAGGATTATACGGAGACCATCACATCCTCAATGATCCCCTCAGGGGCTACTGTGGAATGTTTTGCAGGCTGTAAGATTGTTGTGGTCTTTCTTAATGAACCCTGGACATTTAGCTTGAGCATGGTGTCCTTACTTATTACATTAATGGTATCCTCAAGATCAATCAAGGTGTGTGGGAAAATGGTTCCATTGATGTGCACATCTACTACAGGGCTTCCAGGGTCTAAATACTTTGGGAAAATTACCTACCCCAACATTAAGTCAGACAGTTGTCTAATGACATTAATGGTAGGGGTGTCTCTTTTTTGCCTTCCTAGATGTTTCAAACACTTCTCTTTCATAAGTTTGTTGTAAATAGGTACATCCTTAATGGCTTGGATAAGTGGAATTTTGACACATAGATTTTTCAATTCACCTAGAAGTTCATTCTCTTCTAGGGTAGGCTAGACAGGATGAGTTAATCTTTCGGGAAAGGGTGGTGGATTTACTCTAGGCATACTTTCCTCCTCACTCTCCCTAGGTGGATATGGAGGTTGGTTGTCTGGGAGTACTCTCCCGGACCTTAGGTTGATTTCCTGAATTTCCATAGCATAAGCAGGGTAGGATGTCTCTCCACTATATACTTGTTATGCATGTTTGTTGTTCGTGTTTGGATTTGGCTAGGTAGGCATCTGAGATTTTTTAGGTGGAGTAGGGTGTAAAAGTTGTGGTTGAGTAGGAGGTGAAGGCAATAAAGCTGGAGCATTGTTGTATGGGGGCCTCCACCACTGGGGTGGTGCATTCCACTGAGGCTGTGGAGGAGTATATGGCTGAAATGGCTGGTTGGTCAGCTGGGAATGGTACTGAGGTGCAAAAGAACAAGGAGAAGGTGTAGACCAGGACGGATGAGTAGGGGGGCCCCAGGAGGGAATGGATGTCTTTTGGTTAGGGTTGTAAGATGCATAGGATGACCCTTGCATGCCCTACTGGTATGGTCGAGGTCCATGAGGCCTCCTTTGATTTATGTAGCAAAGTTATTAAGTCACCTCTTCAGTTCCTTGATACACAAATTTTAGTCCAAGTAGAGAAGGGCACGTGTCTGTGGAGTGGTTTTCTTCACAGATCGAGTAGATTTCTATAAGGTTTAATGGGAATTCATTCCTAGGGTGCCTCCTTGTGCATATAGGGTAGAAAATGGATAATTTTGTCCCTGCTTCCTAATGCTTTCTCTTGATGTGCATAGTGTCCATCTGTAGGGGAAGGGTTTGTAGTATTTCACTCTTGAAATCTTCCAGCATATTTCGATTTTCACCTTTTATGGATGTCTTGGAAGAGGATGAGCTGGCCATTGGTTGACTAGCCCTACCCTTTTTCCTAGCTAACCTAGAATGGTTCTTAAACATAGTCTTGATATCTTCATAGGTTAGGTAGTAGATGTCCCCTCCTACTAGCAGGTTTATGGTATCCCGAAGATCTTCCTTGACCCCCCTGAGTAGGACTAGCTTTAGTGACTCAGGATCAAGTGTGCACCTAGTTCTTTTGTAGCTAAGTTGGAATCTTTCCTCATAATCCTCTAGGGATTCATCATGCCCCAAGATCATTCTAAAAATTTCATATTTCATGTCTTTGGACCTACAGTAGTCCCGATATTTGTTGTTGAAGGCTTGCTGAATCTGAGCCGAGGGTGTGATGCTATCCCCAGGTAAACCCATGAACTAGCACATAGCTAAATCCTTGAGAGTGGATGGGGATAATTTCAACTTGTGATCATTAGTGGTGTAATCATAGGTTCTGCATATGACAGCGAACTCAAACAAGAAGGTATCTGGATCTTCTGAGGTCAGACCATGGAAGTAAGGAAGAGCAGAAGGGCTTATATTTTTCAACTTGGCATCCCCATTGGTTTCTCTAATGGGAAAAACACCCTAAATTATTTCTCTATCTCCTCTGTCATTTCTATTGTCAGCCATTAGGTCAGTTAGAATGGGTTCTCCTTCTTCTTCTCCCCCTGTAAGCTCTTCAAAAATCTCTAGTTGCTCGCCTAAGGGGTCCTCCAATTCACAACCACTGAAGAAGAGGGAATGTTGGCTGTTTGAAGTAGTGGGGGTATTTGGTAGAAATTTTCCTAAGTTATCCCCATTCATACGAGGCATGAAATAAGTGTTTTTGTTTATTTTTCGTTTCTTAATCTTTGAGATTAATTGCAAAATTGAACTAACAAACTAAATGGAAACTAACTACTGAATGAAGTCTCACTTGCAGAATGGAAAAGAAAGAAAACCAACTTACAATTACTTTTGTGGAAATTAAGCTAATAGCAGAATGAAAGAGATAAGAAATGGAAGAAAGAAAGTAGAAATCACATCTCGCTTAGACACCTCCTCGACAACGGAGCCAAAAAGTGATGAGCACCAGTATTGCAGAAAAAATGTTGCAACTCCTGGGGCTATCAACTTTACTTTGTCAACCTGGGGTTTGTACAAACTTGGAGGTGACAGTGTTGTATACACAAGTAGATGTGATGGGTCCACTCTTTGTCACTGCTGAGCTGGCAATAGACCACTATGGTTTCTCAAACCATCCTTCTATTGATTCAGAAGAAGTTTGATTACCAATGAAGAAAGGGGAATTTTATCCTAATTGGAAGAATGGAAATATTGTCTAATGCATCAATGAAAAACTGAAATACATTATTTAAACACACCACTCATCTAACTAATTTCTAAGAGATCTTACTTCAGAAGAATTCTAAGCTAACATGTGTGTAATCCAAACTGTCCTAGGTATGCAATCTAAAATAACCAAACATTTTACTGATGTGCATATGAATTAACACAATAACTCTTTTTTCATTTTTGTCCTTTTTTGTGAAAATGTGAATGCTAAATTTTCTTGGTGATGTGGCAGGTGGGTTAGAGATGGTGGTGAAATTCCAGATGGCTTGGGAAGCAAGTAGGGGTCTTCCCCTATCTTCCTGGATGATTTTTCCACAAATTAGCCTCAAAATAGGCCACTACAGGTCATCCTACAAGATTCCCTAGTGCACCTACAGGATGTCCTAATGCTTCCTACAGGATCCCTTGTATTCCTACAGGATCTGGCTGAGAGAAATAGGAGTGATTTGGAAGGTGGTATATGGATTAGGGAAGGTGAATGATGGAAGAAATAAGGCAAGGGAGTGGCTAGGACTTCCTCAGAGCTCAAACCAAAGTTGGTAATATGGTTCGATTTGCTCAACAAACTTGGAAAGTTGTTCTTATGGAATGATGAATTGGTTGATGGAATTAGTGGCTTTTGGTGATAATGGATGGATGAGGTGGGGTTGCTGGAATGAGATCTTCCTACACTATTGAAGACTCCTGCAATACATACATTACTAGCACTTACCCCTGAATCATGTCAAACAAGGAATATTTCCAGTCAGTGATAAGAAAACAAAATTACACTATTTAGTTGCCTAGTTCATGCATGGAAATACTTAACGAATACTGTGAAACACCATGAGATCTAATACAAAGATGGAGATATCAGAAATAACAACATAAACCTATTCTTGAAAACTGAAAAGATGCCGGCCTATTTAGTAGAAAACCCTAAATTCCATAAGATATAAGAATTCTGTCTTTTTAGGGCTGAATAGGAGTATTTCCTCAAACCATGGTCCCTGAAGGGAGGAGGGAGGCCAAATCCAACTTCTATCATCCTTTTTGGTATTCCTTTATCTTTCTAAAGCTATTGCTAAAGCTATGCACAAATGGAAGCAAACTAATCAACTTCACCACTACTTGCAATGAGACAATGCTAAAATAAACTCAACAATTAATCTATGAAATAACCTAAGCATACAAGTACAAATAAGAGGAACCTCTGCTGCTAGGGTTAGGCCCTAACCCAAGATCTTCAACCCTCTAAGTCAACTCAGTGCTAGATCAAGGAAATTCTCATTCTCATTATCATATCAGAAAAGTTACAAAACAATGTTTTGCCACAAAACTTTAACTTGAAAATGCTTAGTGCTCTTACATAAAAAATATAAATCCTAATGAGGCTCTAGGCCTCCTTATTTATACAATTTAAGTGTCCAACAACTTCCTTAAATATAGGGTGAATTGGTTCCCAAACTCAAGATGAACTGGTTCTTAACTGTCACTGGCTCGACTCCCCATGATCTCCATGACTCTGCTGCTTGCAACTTCAAGCTAGTGTGAGTTGAGTGAGGAATATTCAAATGAGTGAGGATTTAGTGAGGAGGATCTATCTCCTATAATGTCTCCTCCTTGTGTCATTCAAGTTTTTGCCCTTAATTAGCCAAAATTGCCATGATTTGCTCTCAAAAACCTGCAATCAATGCACACTAGACCACTAGACATAGTATCTTACTTTTACTCATCTCATTAAGAAAAATATAACATGTAAGGAATTATGAGAAGAGTTTATTTTAGTAAGCTTGGAGGTGTTTTAAGGTCCATATAGTTACCCAATGATGAGGCTCATCAAAATATATTTTGAAGTAATCAATTCAGTAACACAGAGGTAGTTTCATTTCAGGATTCTTGTTTCAAGCAAATGGTGATGTTTCTCTCTTTTTAAATATATTTTTCTTTCAAGTTTCACATGAATGTTCCCTTTTAAATTGTTACAAGAAGATTAAGAGATGAATTTACTTGTAGTACTCTGCTCTAGCTTGTTAAGCAATCTTAATGTTTTCTTTCCGATATTATGTATAGAATTCATCTGTGTTTGATCTATATTTAATTTATCCTAATTCTTATTCATCTCATCCACACTAAAATAGCTCTACGAGATCCAAGAGTTTTCCTACCTTGCATTGTTTATGTTCCTTTGTTTATTTTAAAATATTACTAAAGACATTATGAATCCATGCCCAATTGACTTTTCTTCCATTTTACTGCCAAAACTTTAAAAAATATATCTTGAACTTTCATAACTAGCGTAAAATATAAACACTGAGATTACAAATCGTATAGAGAGAGCCCTTTCTGAAGCTGTAAGGGATAGATCCCAACTTTAAAAAAAAAGTGTGGTTACCTCTACAGTTTATTTTCATCCTAGGAAAAGTATGGAGTGCTAACAATCTCACTATCCACTTAGTTGTACGATTACGAGTACACTCTTAATATTCAACCAACATCATATCATATATATGAATTTCATCACCAAGATTGTCTTCACACTAGATAAAAATACCCAAACCAAGCCATAAAATATGAAACATGGTTCCATTAAAGCTCATAATCCCATTTTCACTACCAAAGTATGAAAGTACCTCACAAATCTTACTTCTTTTGATCATTTAAATAATCTATATAATCAATGGAATCAAGGAATATTTGAAACCCTTCATTGAATAGTGCATCCATAACTTGCATAGTAATAATGCTAGAGGCTGGATGTTTACCTGTAGATCACATTGGTTCATAAAGGAAATTGCATTACCCAACCCGCATTTGGGTGCCACATGGCACTCCCATCCCAGAGAAAATTTTCACATCAGAGACTATGGAAGGGGTTTTGAAACTTGAGTATCATTTATACTTAACGTTCCTTGTGTTAGTGAGGTTCTAGCTTTAGCCAGGGAATCGATTAAACAATAAAGCTGTCTCAATATATAGTGGAACCCATAAGAAATAAAAAAATTTAAGATCCTCCAAATCTTCTTAAGAATATCCTTTAAACCCAAGTCTTTTGGGAAAATGTCCTTGATTAAGCTATAGATAACAAGTTGTGAATCCTTAATGATCTAGAGTCTAGAGCAAGAATTTGTCCCTGGAGAAGGGAACATGCTTCAGTAAGATTAATTTACTGATGTACTAGTCCCCAAGAGAAGGCTAGCTTTATTGTGTGATCGGGGCAAAGAATAAACTGTCCTATTCATGCCACTGCTCTTTTGAAAATCCATACTTATTATTCATTATTTAACTATTTTTTTAATAGTAGTATCCATTTAACATTTTTTTTCAAATTCCTATTTAAGATATACCTAAAATGTATTTTGGACAATGTTGTATCTCTGCCAACACAAATTGGTCTCCCCTGTATGAAGTTCGGACTAGACCTCACACAATTTCAGATAGGAGCCCCATCTATGAAATCAACCTGACTGCCATTATATTTATCTTAAATATTTTCCCTAGCTGCAATAAACAACATAAGAGAGCATGCATATACTTTTGAGATAATAAGTTATGTTAGATTTGTGAACCAAACAATTGAAATTTGTATAAAGAACCTTCATAGAGGAGAAATGATAGAGTGAGCCTTTAGAAGAAAATTAATCATACCATCTTAATAAAGACATAGGCATAGATAGAAATAATCATTAATTAATCTAAGAAATAGTTTGCAAATTAACAACAACCATAAAAGTAAGCAAGAACAAATGGTTCAATTAAAATATATACCAAAGCCAATGAAATAGTTCATTTTATGCTGAAAATAACAACATGAAATGTTAAAAATAACATCAAGAAAGAAAATCTTAGTTTAATTTGCACTTGAATTAAATTGGGAATAAAATTGTAAATCCACATCTCATGACAACTTGTAATAGCTAACTAAGTTAATTTGAGTCGAGGGTCTAACTAGAGTCATGTAGAGTGTCTCCTACAATTAGGAGCACTAGTTGAGTTTACTTTTAGTTGTAATTATTTAATTTAGCCCAACTGAGTTATAATCAGTTAAACTAGTTCGAACTGATGGAGGAATTAGTGGGAGGTATAGTAGTGGGCTATCACCTACAATAATGGGGTTTAACTTACTGTAGTGGGGTGTAACTTACTGTAGTGGAGTGTATCCTACTGTAGTGGGGCGTAACTTACTATAGTGGGGTGTAACTTGTTGTAGTGGGGTGTAACCTACTACACTAGTGTAAACCATTGTAGTGGGGTGTAACTTACTGTAGTCAGGTGTAACTTACTGTAGTGGGGTGTAACTTACTATAGTGGGGCGTAACTTGTAGTAGTGGGGTGTAACCTATAGTGATCAACCATTAAAATGAAGATTCACTCATAATTAACTCATGCATATTAGATCAGAGAAATATCCAGTTGAGCTTGGTGTTCAGGGAAAATGTACTATCAGTTGTAAAATCATTTGGACTAAATAGATGGTGCATGCAGTCAGAAGAAGGCCTAAACTAAATCATTCCTTAATTAAAAAACACACTAATTTTAACAATTCAAATTGCCTTTAAAAGGAGGAATGAAGGAACAAGTTTAATCATTGTTTTGGTGAGCATGAGTTGGTGACACCAAGTAATAGGAACCACAAGTTTATGCATGGAGCTTGTGAGGGAAAGGAAATACGAACTTGGGCAAGCAAGATATTGGCTAAGTATTGGCCTAGGTTTGTCAAGGAAGCAGTGAGACAGAGAGAGATAGTGCATAGGTTTCTCAGGCTTGAGAAAAGCATTGTAATCTTCTCATAGTTTTTGACTAATGAAATATATAGATAGTAGGGGTTTTTAGTTGTGGCTTTCCCCAAGAAATCATTATGTAATGTGTTGATGAATTCTTTCTCTTGTATGCTTTGTGATTTTGCGGTCATTTAATTTTTTTGCTAGTGGGTAGAGTAAATTCAAGACTATTGTTTTAGTAAATCACAATTAATAGTTTGAATTTACAAGGAATTTCTACATGGTATCAAAGCTATATTTGTAGAAATATCTACATCGTATAAGAGCTAGATTTGTAGAAATTTATACATGGTATCAGAGCTAGATTTGAAGGAGTTTCTACATGGTATTAGAGCTAGATTTGTAAAAATTTCTACATGGTATCAAAGCTAGATTTGTAGAAATTTCTACATGGTATCAGAGAAAAATTTGTCAAAATTTCTACATGGTATCGGAGTTGAAATCATGATAGAAGAGAAGAAATTGAAGTTGTCCATTCCAAAACATGCAGTGTGAATTGCTCAGTTGCAGTATGTAGGTGCAATTCTAGCCAGGAGATTCTAGCGAGAAGCTTTGTAGTCTAGTTTCCAGTGTAGGTGGACAGTGCAGGTGGATAGGAGAGAGCAGAGAGATTTCCCATACGGAAATCGAGATAGAGAGGGAGTATAATTTCATAGGGAGAAACCCTATGTAAGATTATATCAAGATATCGAGAGATCAGACTCATTATTACAGTAGTTGCAACAACAATGTGGAAATAACAGCAGAGAAGTAGTAGCAATAGTATGAAAAGATCAAATTTAGCTCATGCATGAAAATCCTTGAGGAGAAAGGTAAGGTTAAAGACTTGGTAGTTGAGAGGGAGCATGAATTACCTCTCAACATGCAACTCAGAAGCAACCTCAACAAGTTATGGAGCAACCACAATTGGATAAGAAAAGAGGAGTCTACCAAGTGGAGACATCCACTCAAGCAAAGACCTCCAGTAGGGGCGAATTTCGATCCAGGTGGGAAGAGGGATAACATGCAGGCATACCTCTAGATGTTAGGTGGGATGATGTGAAGAAATAGCCCCAAGGGTACAAAAAGTTGGGAAATATCCATTGAGGTGTTTTTTGTCTCATTGTTGTGAAGATAAATCCCATATGTGGACATAAGTGATCTCTCTAGTCCTATGAGTGGATCTAGCAACAAACCATACAAACTGGTGCAAGCTTTCCTAGTTTATGTTTGAAGATGTAAAGTGAGAGAGATAAACATACCTCACTCTAATTCTAGGTGCTTGACCTTTAGTGATGATCTCGATCCATTAGCTTCCAGGCTCACTCCTCACTTTTTTTTGCATCCGAATACCTAGAAGAGAGATCAAAAGACAACAAGAGATATAAGAGCATACATAGTATAATTCAAACAGAAAATACATGACAGATCAAGGAGGATCATGCTAAACGAATAAAGATTTAGGAATTTATGGAAAGTAAAAACCAGATGTATTTATTAATGAATAAAAAAGGGAAGCATACAACTATTGCCTTAATGTTGGAGACCTTCTTTGTAGTGGATTTCTAAGTCCAAGCCAAGACTATTCAAGCACTCCTTTCTCCTTAGTTAGATAGGCAACATTTGAGCATAGTTTTATCATAGGAATGCAAGAAATCAATGACCAACCATTTGGGGATGGAAGGGACTTGATTTATAGGAAGGGGCATGGAGTTAGGGATCGACAAAAGGGGGAGTAAGATCCACATCTCAAGGGGAAGATCCTTAAAGGTATGATCAAGGAATTAAAATGGGAGAGCTCGACCATATCTCTATCCAATAACACCAGCTCGTTGTTCTCAAAGATTCTAGGAGGCAAAGCTTCTCCTCCACTTTGGGAAAACCTGCCAGAAGAGCTTCAACATGGGTTTTCCTATCAAAATCCATGTTGGAAGTGCTAGGTCAACAAGATGCAACCTGCCATCAGCATGGGCCAACAATAGTGCAAAAAGCATTGATCCTGAAAACTAGGGTTTTAGTCAAACTTCTTCAAAATTGACTCACAACATTTTTTATTCTATTCTTCAGGGATTTTTCTGTATGTGTTTCCTAATGATTACACTTCACAGTTTTTATCATTTTGGCACTTTAGGACATGGGATGGGAAGTTTGACAAAATACTATGTAGCACTCATGGATAATTACCTTCATATGGGGGCCCATAGTATTAAGTAGCAAGAGGATTAGAATTAGTAAGATACTGAGGAGTGTACAGCATAGTTGACAAGAGAGAAGGAGGCTCAGTGTTATCACCAAAAAATGATTACCTAGCCATTTTTAACTAGGCAGATTGAAATACACCACGTAGATTTAATTTTACCATATAAAATCACTTTCACTGAGGAAAATAATTTAGTAAACCACTTTTATTAAATTGTTTTCTGATTTAAATAAAAAAACCCCATGAAAATAATTAGATAAATCATTATTTATTTAATTTTCTCTAGGAATTATTATTAAATCATTATTTAATAATTATTCCTCGTCACATTTGACTAAATCCCTTAGGAATACTTAAATAAATCATTATTTATTTGAATTTCCTTATTTCTGTTATTAGAATAATTATTAAATCATAATTTAATAATTGTTTTGACTTCACACCTTTTTTGTTTATCATGAAATAATTAATAAATCATTTTATTTGTTAATTATTTCTAAATAAAGGAATTTAACTATTTTAAATTTATTTTCCCTCTCCAATAAATATGATAAAGTATTCCAAGTAGTTAGATCTCGATTTGGTCAATAATATTTTATTATTATCCATTTTTGAGATTAACTCCATACATTTCTATATAAAGAGGGTCTTTCATTCATTCTTCACCATGATCATTATCATCGTTAACATTATTGTTGTTTTCTTCAGCTCCCATTTGAGTTCTTCACTTTTGTTTTGGTTTTTTACATGATTGAGAGTGGGAATATATTTATGAAGCATCAAGGATATCAAAGGACTCATCCCAAAGTGGGGGACTTATAGACCAATCTATAGATGTCCTTCACCAGGTGTCATTAATAAATATTTATTCATCAAATAGTCTTCCTGATTGGGTTATTATACTAGATACATTATTTTGCTGCTATCTATTTTGGATTTTGTTTTCTTTACTATAGTTTTCTATTTGTGTTGCAGATCTAGAATGACAACAACCATCAACTTGTTGTTAGGGTCACTTGTCACCTAGTGACTTAAGTGAATTATTTTTCGTACCCCTTCCAAGAATTTTCAAACTAACAAATGGTGACTCCACTAGTTTAATAGCAGTGTCCTTGGGTGACTGAAGTTTCAGAAATTTCAGATTTTCTTTAGCTATTTTTTCAACCTCTCAATTTCTATTTATAGTTTTAAACCTTATTTTGTCAAATTTTCAGATTCTGTTGGGTTTCTGGTCTTTTCCACAGGTCACAGGTACTAGCCGAGTAGGAGACAACAAAATTTGTTTGAGATCTGCTGACCAAGACTACCAGGAACAAAACACTTTTTTTCGTCTTAAGTGAGTTTCAGAGTGCACTTTTTGGCTCCAAAAATGTGTTTTCACCAAAAACATGTCAATATCTGTAGTTTATAAATTTTCTGGAAAGTTTTCAAAATTTTTACAGTTTTGCCGAGAGTGTTGTCTGTAGACTGGTTTGGGTTATTCATCTTTGTTAATCAGCCTCCCTTAGGCCTGGATCCACTTAATTTGTCTCTTTGAGGATACATTATACTGGATACATTATTTTTCTACTATTTGTTTTGGATCTTGTTTTCTTTTACTATAGGTTTTCTATTTGTGTTGCAGATCTAGAACGACAGTAATCATCAACTTGTTGCTAGGGTTACTTGTCACTTAGTGACTTAAGTGAAGTATTTTTCGTACACCATCCAAGAATTTTCACACTAACAAATAGCGACTCCACTAGTTTAATAACAATGTCCTTGGGTGATTGAAGTTTCATAAATTTCAGGTTTTCTTCAACTATTTTTTCAGCCTCTCAATTTCTATTTATAATTTTAAATCCTATTCTATCAAATTTTCATATTTTTTTTGGGTTTCTGTTCTTTTCCACAGGTCACAGGTACCAACCGAGCAGGGAACGAAAAAATTTGTTTGAGATCTTTCAACCGAGACTCCTAGGAACAAAACACATTTTTTTTCCTCTTAAGTGAGTTGCAAAGCACATGTTTTGGCTCATAAAAATTGTTTTCACCAAAAATAGGTCAATAACTGCATTTTGTAGCTTTTCTGGAAAAATTTCAAAGTTTTTACAGTTTTGCTGAGAGTGTTGTCTACAGACTAGTTCGGGTTATTCATATTTGATAATCAGTCTCCCTTAGGCCTGGATCCACTTGATTTGTCTCTTTGAGGAAGGAAATAGCCCCCTAGGGTTTAGAGTACACCTCCACATTGTTAGGAAGACATTTTCTCAATGAGGAGTCTAGGTGTTGACGGTGTTAGACCTGCCAACATGTCAGGGGATCTCCCCAAAAAGAAGCCCTAACTAGACCTTTGACCATTTGGGGTAGGAGTCGCAGCAGTGGGTAGTACGGTATCACCTTGACTACGGTTGCGCGTAGAGGTAAGTAAGATGTCCTTGTTGGTAGCAAAGGTGTGACCTTTGCAGCAAGTCAAGGAAGGTGCATGAAAGGCTCTAACACATGAAACAAGGGATGAGTGCGCCCCTTAGAAACCTGTGATAACACACAGCTTGAAAGGGAACACGCGATCAGAAAGACATCACCAAATGGAAATAAATATAGTCGACGATACAAAGTGATGGTTTTACCAACATCACATTTCTATAAGATTCATACAAACATATACAAAATAGTCCATAGATACATGCGTAAATAACAACTACACATACCATTAGAGTAACCAGGATAAACAAACTACAATAACGACATATGCATGAAACGTGCTGGATTTTTATATTAAGAAAGTGAAAGATCCAATTATACATACAACCATGACCAACCACTAGTCTTGATAGCAGAATGTTATAGTCACTATCACCTACTCCTCTAAAGAGAATAACTAACTTTGCACTGTGGAGAAGCCAAGGCTTGTTACAACACACTCCAAGATTTCTCTAAGTAACACCTATAGGAAGCTTGGCTCCCAGAAAACCTGTACAATGAGTTATGAGGTTCTATAAATAGTAAAGGGTGGGGTGACCCTTAACATTCCCCTTTGTGACTCTTCACCTACCCTCATGACTCTTCAACTACTACATGATTGTTACATTCTACTATTGACAATTGGTCGTTCACTTTTACAAAATGTTACATTACAATCTGCACATGTACCCATGTGAGACAAAAATAGGCTTGAGTAAGCCATGCAAGACATCACTAAGACTTGGATAGTTGTGGGAAGACCAAAGATTAGACATCCTTGCCATGATCAATGGTGGTGAACTGATGCCAAGCTTGGTAGTCCGTGATGGTGTCCGTATAGTTTGTGGTGACATCCTTTTGAACGCAAACTATTGCCTCTGTTTCATCCGGGTCCACTAATTTGGCACCTCTGTCCAACTCGTGTGGCAACATGCACATCATAGTCTAGATTGCAGCTGGACCAATAACATACTGATGCATAGTGTCTGCATTGATCTCCAACTCTGCCCTGGTGGCTACACATATCAACTGATCAAAGTACATGTCTAGCTTTAGTCTTTCTTGGCTCTTTGTCTTCGCTTTGGTGAGTGTGTCGATGGATGGGATCACATGTGTGTGCAAATGACATTCATACTCATGAGCACCCATGCATGTGGAACCTGCAAACTGGTGATGAGCTGCGAGAGTTCCTCATAGTTCCCAATCTTACTCCGGAAGCATGCCTTCAAACTTATTTCCCTTGGCTTCATCATCTTTGGAATGTGAAATGGGGCTCCCTTGTACCTAATTTTCCATATCTGCATGTGATCGACAATAGTGTACAAGTCTAACAAGATGCATTCTCTCCTACCATAGCACTGTTTCCAACCACTAAGATGGACAACTAACTTATGCACGGTGACAAATCTGAAATATAACTTCTGCATGACTATCTCAAGAGATGATACTTCATAAAATATCACTCTCCTTAAATCTTCTCGACGGATGTTGTAACCTTCTCTCCTCCCTTCTTAGCTGCTTGTAACTCCTTAGCCATGTGCTCATTCTCAGCTATCAAGAATATAACACTCGAGTTGGTGGCTTCAGCATATGCTTTAGTAGCTTCGACCAATGCAGATGGATGCTTGTTCACATTGGGCATGATCACTCGCTCTTCAAACTATGCAAGAGATACATGGACATCTGGAGTGGGAACTGTACTTGACTTCATAACTCTGTGTTGTGACTCATCGAAAGATATGTTGTGCATATCTACCTCTGGAGTGTCTTCAATGATTTATGTGTCTCCTTGATCGCTTGGGACTTGCTTTGCTTCCAGATCTGGTGAAGCCGGTGGGGTGACCTCTTGGACTCGAGGCATGAGGTCAGTATATTGATCTAACTTAGGCTGGACCATATCTATGTCCATATGCTCTAGCATCTATTCAATATATTAAGAAAAACCCTGCTCCTATGACTGCTCACCCTGTTTGTTTGGTGTCAGCTGCTCGGATAAGTCTATAACCTGTATGAGCGTAGTTTCATCAATATGTGCATGTTGCACCTCCTGTTGTACGTGTTCTTGCTACGATTCATTCTCTCTTCTGCACAGATCTTATTCCTCCTGGAGTTGCTCCTTCAACTCCTACAAATCGTTTTCTATTTCCTCCATCCTCTATTTCTCCCTCTGCCTCTATGTGATCCTCCTGTCGCATTGTTGCCACTTTGCCTCATTCTCCAAAGTGACTTTCATCATAAGTGGATTTGCTTTGAACTTGTAGCTTTGCTCTGCCTCTACACTGTCAACAACCTTCCTCTTGCCTTTGTCATCTACAGATCTACTACCATTTGCTATCGCTGATGATGTTGCTGGCTTCTTCTTCGCTAACCACTCTACAACTATGCTGGCCGGTTCATTGAGCCTTGAGAAGTGATAGAAGTATCTCCATGGGTCTTCCTTAGGCCAATGACACACCCCATGGATCCAAGGATGTTTCACTCTCATACAGAAGTCCTTCGTTAAGAAATGTGGGTCATATGGATTGAAACTTCTAGGGCCTAAGGGGAATCTCTTGAACTCCTCCATTTTGGCCTCAATGTGCTTGAGATTTCAGATATCATACAACCCAATCCGCAAAGGAAGAGTGGGCCAAGGTGCCTTCTTCTTCCCTTGCAGTCTAGCTGACAACCCTATCGAGATGTGATATGACACTTCTTACATGATGAGATTTTCCACGGAAAAATTCAGTAAAACATGTAGAGCCTTCTTCGCGTTGTACATCCATATGTAGGTGCCAAGGGGTGAGGCATACCAATCTTCTATGTTGATCAATGCCTTGATCGCTACCTACGACATGCAAGGTCAATCCTTTTCAAATATCATCTTGTACACCGAGGTGTCGAAGTGGTCCAATAACTATGTGATAACTCCATGGAAGCTTCATTTTGAGAACAACTTGCAATAAGTTTGCGTACAGGTTTCTGAAGGTGTCCATACCCAACCCAAGCATGGGAACTTCTGATAGGCACAGATCGCGTCAAGTATGTAAGCGGGCATGTATAGCCTCTCTTACTAATCCTTGGGTGGATGCCAGGCTTTTGTTATGTGTTCCTTGAACCTGATAGCCAACACGTTAGACCAGTTGAAAGGTTTTCCTTTGCTCGCTAGTTGATCCAATGCAATCACCCAACACTACAGGAAGGTTTATGTGCTCTCTTGGCCATATAAGCAGCATGCAAAGAAAACCAAGAGATGATATTCCTTTCACAGTATCTTTGTCCTGTAAACCTAGCTGGGTGTTGTCCTAAACTTCGATGGCTCTTTAACCCAACTCTTCAAGATGTCTCTGGAGTTTGCACTACTGTTGGGTCTGTTAAAGGGTGTATCCATCACAATCACTAGCTGTGGAAACTGATACATCTCTTGAAATTCCTTTGCCCTGAAGGTATAAATATCTGTTCCACTAACACTACTGAACACCATTGCCTTTGGATCAATATCCGAGACAATTCAATGGATCATGTTCGCGCGTGGAAACGCGGGATACCTGCATGCAATCTGGTACAAGCCAGACTTGTGAATGTTGACAAAAACCCTGTGGTCTTCCAGATGTTCCTTAAATGTGCTTGAGAAGGTGTCATTTATGTCCTACCATTTCATCTTGATATCCTTGTCTATGAACAACTTGGTATCTTCATAGATGGGCAATCTCATAAACAGTTGCTCAACTGCATCTCCAGTTCCACTCTCAACAATGTCCTTTAACCGTACTCTCTTGGAAGCCATTGTACCTATAATATTGAGAGATGGATGAAAACCTGTGATAACTAGAGACATAGCAACACTCATGGAAAGCAATCTGTCAATTGAAAACCAAAAGAAACTTGAGGATTGACATGCAACATACTTGGGTGACTGACTAGGAAAATTTCGCAATTTTCACCAAGAGGCTGCGAGACTGACTGCCAAAACTACACAAGGCGTAGTTTGGCCTATCAGAAGGCTGATTGACTGATGAAACTACATAATTCACAGTCCAGACTAGCCTGCTGAGAACTGAAACTAAGCATTGCGTATTTTCCAACAACAAGGACTGCAAACCAAGAACTGCATTTATGTAATTTCTGGGGCCAGCAAGGCACTACTTCTCATAATTGCACAAAGCAAGCCTGGAGGCCTATGCTAGGCAAGATTTGGGAAATTTCTGGGAGGAAGGTAGAGCTTTCACACTCGCAAATGCGGATTGCAAGCCGGCCAAGGCAAGGTCTGGGCCAAGGCAGCCCAGTCCCACCGACGGGCGACTGAAAACATGAAAAGTGTAAATGCATGGTGAGTTGAGTGCAAACAAGAGTGAATGATAATGCATGCAAATAGCGAGTGCAAGATTTAGAAAAGGGGAAAATGAGCATGTTTGTGAAGCGAGTTGTCGCAACGGTGACCGTTAGTGTAGAAACAATGTCATGCATGTGGCAACAGTGAGATGCAATGAAAAATTGAAAAAATGCTTCTAAAAGCTAACATGCATCAAAACAACAACAAGCGTTCATTGAAACCAAGCAGAAAGCATTCACACAAAGCGAAATACAAAAATCAACAGAAAAGCAACAAAATAAATGAAAATGGGACTTACTCGGAAAAACGTGAGTTGAGTGTGCTGAATGCTCCTAGATGCGATGTGGAATGTCAAAGCTCCAAGATTGATGTGAGGAATGAGCTCTTCAATGTTGAATAAATAAGTTTGCATAAGATTGAGGCTTATGATGCGCATGCCACAAATCTAGGAAAAAGCGACACTTGTGGGAGGTTTCTAAAACGACTTTTGCATGTAACCTCCAGCTGCTAAAAATGGATCCCTAAAATCAAGGGATGCTTTTTTCTTTTTTGATTTTTGTTTTTTTGGGAAAAAGCAGTCTATGCATGCAAATCAAGGTTGATTAGTCCTGGAGGGGACCGGACAGCCTGGGAGCACATGCAATAGCCTGCAAGCCTCGGAATGACATTTGCATATTTTCTGAGCTAAGTAATTCTAGTTGTCCCTCATACATTGTGCAATTTCTGGACTGAAGCCCTGACTGTCAGTTAGAATTGCATAATTTTTTATATGAAGCCCTATTTTGGGCTGCATTGCGCAGTTTTTAGAAGGAAGGTTTCTTGGCTAGATTACGCATTTCTGGAGCCCAGCAGGAAGCCCAGATGGATTGCGCAATTTCCAGAGGGGAGGTTGGTTCCCCTAAAAAATTGTGCAATTTTCTAGGTGAGCATCACAACCAGAAAATGACTAAGTCCCAGAGTGTCAGCCTGCGGGTGGAAGGCAAATAAGTTGACAAGCACAGGCTAGCAAGCCACTAAAACTCAATTGAAGCATTTGTACTTGGACAGTGCAAGACATGCTGCTAAGGATGGTTGGTAGGTAGGCTCTAAAACGAAGCTAAGGCAAAATTTTGGAGGGTGGTTGTAGCCGCTGCAACACTTGGCAACACACTAGTAGAACTCCAATTCACTGAATGGAACTTGTTTCGTGAAAAGCAAGTCTAACTCCTCTGGAAGTATTGTTCGATTCTATGATAATATTAGTTTCCACACTAGCTTGATTGAAAGATGTAGCACCTTCCATGATCTTGGTCGGTCAACACACATTCCAAGCCAAGTCAACAAAGTTGTTTCGATTGGGGATGAGGGGTATATTGGTACACAAGCAATATGACTGTCATAGTTTAAGTTTCATCTCTCATGTTGCTCCACTGGCAGCAAGCCTAGACAGTATCCCGACGGAGTCACACAGGGACACAAGCATTACTCTGCTGCTAGCGAGCTTGGTTAGTACCCCAGCGGAGTTACTTGCATCACCTCTCTGTGCAGGAAGCCTCTCTCTTCTTTCACCTTATTCATTTTTTATTTTTTTCATTTTTTTCAATTTTTTTCACATTTTGATTTTTCATCTTTTCAAGAATTGTGCATAGAACTTATTCATTTAAGAGGCGAAAGAGGGATCCTGACTTATTGAGATCAGAAGAGGTTGTTTTTTCAGAGAATTATTTTATATATACCTCTAACATACTTGTTAAGGTTTCCCCCCTCACCTTACTCCACTTGATTGAGTTGACAAGGGTTAACCCAAAACAACTGACTAGAGTAGGTGATACTAGTTAGTGCACAAGCATTGTCTTTTGATGAAGGTTCACTTCAAACAAAACGTATTTTCCATTAGTGTATCATGGACTAAAGACAACAGATAACCAAGTATTGATAATTGCACAAGTCCTCTTTTACTTTTCCCTACTTGTTTCAAGAGTTGCACACGGCTTGATGTGAAACTAACATATGGACGTAAAAAAGTGAACAAACAACAAAGAAAAGAGTAGAAGAAAATGAGAAAGCAAGGCTAGTAAGAAAATCAAGAAGGTAAGAAAACAAACTCATAGAAAATACACAAACATGCATGAAAGAAAACAAGACATAAAGAAAACACTACTCCTACTCCTAGGCTAATGGTGCACGGGTCTAATCATGTGAAGTTATATTTCCAATGCAACCACCAACGCATTGGTTGACCCATGTTGGTGAAGACAGACATAAAAGATATAATGATGAAGACAAACACACTCCGAGTTTAAATGCATCCACATAAAAGTAATGAGTGAAGGAACATGACATGCACTCTCTGGACTTACCATCATGTTGTGATACACTACGTGCATCTGTTAAGCATATGCTCTCTTGACTGTGACATGCAAGCAAACATGATAAAGATAGACAACTTGCATCACACAAGTATGCTTGCTATGTAAGATTCCTCCAATGCATGAGCAATGGGATCATGTGATTTGAGTGGACGAAGTGAAATCTATGTGTTGGATTGATCTTCAATGCATATAGATGAGTGATGAGGAGCCTTGGGTGTTTCAACAATTTCATGATCGGAAGTGAAACTGACCTCAAGATAGTGAGGGCCTAACATAACCATCAGCTTGGGCTGAAGTGCCTCAACAGCCTACAAGGCTTCGACTTCATTGACATATATATCATCATAAATAGGTGGCTTTGAAAGGTCAACAACGATAGAATCAACATCATGATCGAATATGGGAGTGAATAGTTCACGACAACTACGATCAGAAAAATCAATGAGTTCATTGGCATCCTCATGATCAGATAAATCAAACAGAGGGGTAGATGAGAAGAAAGAATGTTCACCCTCTGTGTTTATGGAAAAAGAAAATGAAAAATGAAGTGGATTTTTGATGAATAATCTATTCTCTCCACTATCGAATGATGGACTGACATCTTGTGCGTTCTACGAATGATCAACAATAGGTGCATCGGTGGATGGATTTACACAAGGAAAATTAGAGATACCAGAATCACCAAAGGTGTGAGGAAAAAGCGGAGGAGGCATGGACAGAAGGAAGTAATCCTTCGCCACTGGTTGATGTTCATGCTCCCATTCATACTCATCATAAATGATAACGCAGGTTGGTTGTGAACACCAACTTCGTTCATGGCTTGATCCTCATTTAAAGCAGGTGTAGAGTCCGGAACTGAAGGACAAAAGATAGTGCAATCTATAAGATTAGAAAAACATAAAGACGGAGGTTGCAGTAACAAGTGTGTGTGACAACCCATCGGTTTCCCAACCAAATATGCGCATAAATTGAGAGTAGTGATGATGGGAGGATGTGACAGTTTAACAGACGTGTGCACATGTTCTCCCACATCACTCTGCAGTGATGGAGCTTTTTGATGAGGGAACATAGATAGTCACTTGTGATAATGGCTATGTCCACTTGTGATTGTGCAACACCATCACTAAAGTATGCTGAGCAGGGTTTGAACTCCAACTTCATCTTGGGATAGAATGATTTGTTAAGGAAATATTCAAATCTGTCCCAAAGATATTGGAATTTCAACTAGTTTTTTGGAGCTTCAAACTGAAGCACATGGAAGCGTTACCAAAAATCCTTAGGCGATTCTTATGGATTCTTTCGTTTTTTTAATAATTTTTCGTCAAGATGTTAAGGATCAAAATGATGGAAAGTAGATTTAATTAGATCAAAAAACTGCTTAAGTGAGTGCATGCAATTGTGAGGCAGGTTGCGACACCATCCTTCAGGGGATTTGCGAAGTGTTTATGAAATAAGAAATATGACCTTGAATTCATTGAACTCATTTGAATCCTCCAAGAATGCAAGGAATTCATGTAAGTACTCAGCCCAAGCCACTTTTCCTTCACCATCGTATGTGAATTCCGACAAGAGATCATAAAAATCCCTCGTGATGTTGAAGGGTTATGTGTTAGACAAACATCGTGGAGAGAAGACTCTAACAATATCCATGACAGATATCAAAATGAGATGTGAGGACTCATCTTGTTATCTAGCCTCCTTTTAGCACGATAAATGTTGACGGTGCTGGACCTGCCAACATGTCAGGGGATCTCCCCAGTAAGAAGTCCCAACAAGACCTTATACTGTTTTGAGTAGGAGTCCCAACAGTGGGTAGTACGGTATCACTTTAAATGCGGTTACGTGGAGAGGTAAGTAAGACGTCCTTGTTGGGAGGAAGGGTGTGACCTTTGCAGCAAGTCAAGGAAGGTGAAAGAAAGGCTCTAACACATGGAACGAGGGATAAGTGCGCCCCTTAGAAACCTATGATAGCACCCAACTTAAAAGGGAACACAAGAGCAGAAAGATATCACAAGAAGGAAAGCATGATAGTTGATGATCCAAAGTGATGGTTATACCAACAACACATTTCGATAAGATTCATACAAACATATATAGAATAGTCCATAGATACATGCATAAATAACAACTACATATATCATTAGAGTAACTAGGACAATCGAACTACAATAACAACATATGCAAGAAAAGTGATGGCTCTGTTATATTAAGAAAGTGAAAGATCCAATCATACATACAACCATGACCAACCACTAATCTCGATAGCGGAACGTTATAGTCATTGCCGCCTACTCCTCTAAAGAGATATACTAGCTCTGCACTTTGAAGAAGCCAAGGCTCGTTACAATACACTCCAAGATTTCTCTAAGTTACACCTATAGGAAGCTTGGCTCCCAAAACACCCATACAATGAATTATGAGGTTCTATAAATAGTAAAGGTCGGGGTGACCCTTAACATTCCCTTTTCTGACTCTTCACCTACCCTCATGACTTTTCAACTACTACATGATTGTTACATTCTCCTATTAACACTTGGCATTTAACTTTTACAGCATGTTACATTACAAGATGCACATGTACCCATGTGACACAAAAATAGGCTTGAGTAAGCCATGCAAGACATCACTAAGACTCTAACAATTGCGGGAATACCAATGCTTCAACATCCTCGTGATGATCGACTATGGAAAACTGATGCTAAGCTGGGTAGTCCATGATGGTGTTCTCATTCTCTGTCGTGACATCCTTCTAAAAGAGAATTCTTGCCTCTGTTGCATCTAGGTACACTGATTTGGCACCTCTATCCAACTCGTTTGATAACATGCACATCATAACATTGATTACATCCGGACCAGCAACATAATGATGCATAATGTCTGTGCTAATCTCCAAGTATGTGCTGATCGCTACGCGCATCAACTGATCAAGGTACATGTCCAGCTCCGGTCATACTTGGTTCTTTGTCTTCGCTTCGTTGAGTGTGCTGATGGATGGGATCACATGCGTGCACACAACGAAATCCATATTCTTGAACACCCGCACATGTGAAGCCTACAAACTGGTGATGAGCTGTGAGAGTTCCTCATAGTTCTGGATCTGACTCTGGATGCATGCCTTCAAATCTACTGCCCTTGGCTTCATCATCTTTGGCAAGTGCAATGGGGCTCCTTTGTACGTCATTTTCCATATCTGCATGTGATCGACAACAATGTGCAAGTTTGATAAGATGCGTTCTCTCCTAGCATTGCGTTGTTGCCAACAGTTGAGATGGACAACTGACTTATGCATGGTGATAAATTTGAAATACAACTTTCGCACGATTGTCTCGAGAGATGATACTTCATCAAGTATCGCTCTCCTCAACTCTGCTCTGGCGGACGTTGTAACCTACTATCCTCCCTTCTTGGCCGCTTGTAACTCCTTAGCCATGTGCTTATTTTCAGCTATCAAGAATATAACACTCGAGCTGGTGGCTTTAGCATATGCTTTGGTAGCATCGTCCAATGAAACTGGATGCCTGCGCATATCGGACACGATCAGACACGATCACTCACTCTTCAAACTATGCAAGAGATACATGGACATCCAGAGTTGGAACTGTGCCACTGCACAACTCTGTTTTGTGACTCGTCGAAATATATGTTGTGCATCTATGACTTCAGATTGTCTTCAAGGATTTATGTGTCTCCTTGCTTGCTTTGGACTTGCCTTGCTTACGGATCTGGTGAAGCTGGTGGTGTGACCTCTTGGTCTTGAGGCATGAGGTCAGTATCTTGATCCAACTGAGGCTGGACCATATCCGTTTCCATATGCTCTAGCATATGTTTAATCTCTTGAGCAAAGTCCTGCTCCTGCGACTTCTCACCCTGTCTACTATGTGCCAACTGCGCAGATGAGTTTATAACCTGTATGGGCACAGTTTCATCAATCTGTGCATGTTGCACCTCCTTATGTACATGTTCCTACTGCATTTCCTTCTCTCTTCTGCACAACTCTTGTTCTTCTCAGAGTTGTTGCTTCAACTCTTGCAACTCCTTTTTTGTTTCATTCGTCCTCTATTTCTCCCTCTTCCTCTGTGCGATTCTCCTGTCGTGTTGTCACCTCTTAGCCTCAATCTCCAAAGCTTCTTTCATCACAAGTGGATGTGCTTTGAACTTGCAGCTTTGCTTCGCCTATATTCTGTCAACAACCTTTGTATTTCCTTTTTCACACGTAGGTTTGCTACCCTCTACTGTTGTTGATGATGCTGCTCTCTGAGATGTTGTTGCCTTCTTCTTTGCCAACCACTCCACAACTATGCTGACCAGTTCATTGAGCCTTGAGAAGTGATAGTAGTATCTCCATGGGTCTTCCTCAGGCCAATGACATTCCCCGTGGATCCAAGGATGTTTCACTCTCGTATAGTGGTCCTTCACTAAGCAATGTGGATTATGGATTGAAACTTCTGGGGGCGAAGGTGAATCTCTTGAACTCCTCCACTTCGGCCTTAGCATGCTTGAGATTCTGGATCTCATACAACCCGATCCGCAAAGTAAGAGCAGGCCAAGGTGCCTTCTTCTTCCTATGGAGTCTAGCTGAAAACCCTGTCGAAATGTGATATGACACTTCTTGCATGACGAGATTATTCATGGCAAACTTCGATAAAACATGTAGAGCCTTCTCCATGCTATACATCCGTATGAAGGTGCCTAGGGGTGACGCATAACAATTTGCTATGTCGATCAATGCCTCCATTGTTGCCTACGACATGCAAGGTGGATCGTGTTCAAATATCATCTTGTACATCGGGGTTATTAGCCACAGGGAATGGAGTCTCAACAACATTTCATACAACTTTGAAAAGAGAAAAGAAGGAAGGATATAACAACTATTATAGAAAATACAACGCCAAGTGAGGCGGGAAGGGAGAAAATATCGACTTAATCAACAAAGAACACATTAGGTAAAATTTTAGGGGCTAATATTTGCAAGTGGGTTAATTTTCCATGGTTTTTCCAAAAAAAAGATTCGTTAATTTCCTTCTCTTCTAAAAATTATTCCCCTAGATTTTATAGTATAAAATTGTTTTACCTTAAAAATCGCCAAATTTTTTATAGAGACAATATAAAACTATTAGAAATTTGAATACTTTTACAAAAATAGTACAAAGCATTTTACAAATTTCATATTATGTACCAGTAAGATTCGCCAAGGTTTCTAAACTTTAAAATAAATTTCCATCCTTAAAATTTTCCCTGGTCAACAAATTCGATTTGTCTGCTATATCATTGTTGGGAAGTTGATGTTGCACTTTCAAGAAATGAATGCACTCTGAACACCATCTCAGTTGCGGAGCACTGCGCAGAAGCTGCGCCGCTAAATTTGTATGCATTCTTGTTGAATGAACTATTCGAGGAATGTGAGGATGTGTACAGAAGAAGCACTAATCTTATTTTCAACTCTCTGATCATGACCCTAGCAATGTAGAAGTGGTGCCATCTGTCAAGAAGGGACTTGGCGCAGATCTCCAAAGACCATCCCTACAATCTCACATACACGCCATGGCGAACGTCAGGGGATTCCAACAACAAAGAAATCAACAAAGCATCCTTCAACGAATCGTATGTTAAAATACTAGGGGTCATAACAGCTGCTAAAAGGATTCCCACAATGTTGCTCGATGAGTAGTAAGAGGTAATCTGGTTCAACGTGATGCACAACAACACTTTCCTCAGGCCACACTATTTCCATCTAGACACTTTTGAAATGTGGGCACAAAGGTTCATATTAACAGCTGAAGCATTCCATGTAGAAGTCGAGTCATGGTGAGGAGTTGTCTCCAAGATAAGAGAAAGAAGATGACGATACTTGTTTAGGGAAATGGTATTGCAACCGTTGACAGGAGATGCAA
>APFE031673572.1:0-54520 GCA_000404065.3 Pinus taeda | reverse complement strand
GGGAAATTTAGCTTATTGTTGGAAAAATGGTTTTTAATTTTATAAAAAAAATTATTGTTACTATTTTTATCTATTATTTGATCATTCTAGAGAATAATTTGATATTTGAAAGAAATATTAATGAGAAAATTAATATATTATCACTAAATAAGTATAATAATAAGGCACGATAAAATTTTAGAAGAGACACAACATGTAATTATGAGTGCAATGCAACAACCCCATAGGGTTGTAGCAGAGTAAATGGGGTTACTAACTTTAAATGTGAATATCTCTCGAACCACTCAGAATTACTTGGCATGCCATATATCAACACAAACATCTCGATGAGTAGAATCCATTTAGAAAATCCTTGGCTCATAATAGAGTAAGTTGTAAATTCAAAATTTACATGCAAGATCAAGGCAGCCCTCTCAGAACACATAGCAACATAGTGTTGTATCTTATGACATGCCCAACATTTGAATTTGGATATATCGGTATCCTTTTTCTCCTCCTCCTTTCCAAACACCCATATGATGAGGCCCCTTTCTTGGACATCCCTTTGTTCTTCCCCATGATTTTCAAGGCTACATCCTCCTCATCTACTATCTTCACCCCACCACTGCCAGTCTTCCATCTCTCATGCTGCACACAATCATCCTAGAATATGTCCCAATTGGGAATATTTTCCCTAAATGTAACAACAGCTCCAAAGGCCTCCCAAGGCTTAGGAAGTTTTGTTATAGCTATCCTGACTAACTGTGTGGGTTCAATTGCCTCACCAATAGTAGTCAAATCATCACATACCTGTTGGTCCCTGCCAAGACAATGATCTACACTTTTAACCTTTTCCATCCTTATTTTCTTCAGTTGTTCTTTGAGTAACATCTTCCTGATATGATTGGTAGTCTGATAGGGAGAGGTTAGAGATATCCACATGTGATATTCATATGTATTTCCTCTCACCTTACGAACCCCATGATCCTTCAAACTATCCATCAGAATCCATCCAGTATGTCCTCTATCCTTAAGAAGATGGCCATGACTGAAGTCCAAAATTTACAAAACCAAGAAAATGGAGAAATGAACTTTCCAATACACCTTTTTGTCCCAAAAGTTCGCTTTGTGTGAAATTTCACCTTTCTCTCACAAAATATTAGTTTGTTGTCAAAAAATTTATTTTGTTGTCTAAATCACTATTTGTTGTCCCAAACTAGTCTCTATTTCTCAAACTGCAGTTTTCAGCATGTAGCTCTGATACCATGTTGAAATTTGATGAATAATTTTTTTTCATGCAATCCCAACACGATTTTAATATGACCTTATCACTCCCATTCAGTTAAATACCATTTCCCACAAACATACATTCAACATATAGAATTATGGAAATGAATTTTTCAGATTAAAACACATGGGAGTGTCAACCTATGATGAAAATAAATATGGACATAACTAGACCAACAACACATATACAAATACACACATATTTTTGGTCAACTTAGACACAGGCGAAACCCCTTCAATATTCTCTGAGGAAAACCTGTTAGGGATCTCTTCAAATTTATTTATCTTTCAAGTTTGGGAAAAATACATTTGCAAACAAAACAAAATAGAAAAGTACAACTTATCTCTTCAGCCCAAAACTCCTTCAAAACCATGCCCCACTTTTCGTTGATTTCCATTCCCACTAGAGGATGAAAATATTTTTTTTACAGATACAATTGTATGGACTGTAGTATATAGACTTCATACAGACTTTACGAATTTATCTACCGCTGTATACACTGTACGGATTTTTTTTCTGAACTTGTTTTTCAAGAAATTCTCTTGAATGACATGAATCTCTCAACATTCAATGTTCTGCATACTCTGCCTTTGGTTTCCTTCGATGGCTTGATTTCCATGACCATCTTCTCCCAGAAATCACTCCTTCAGCTTGATGCAACAAATTTCTCCTTCAGAATGTTTCTCTAGCTCTCAACCTTCTTTCTCCAATCCGTTCATGAAGCATGAATGCAATCTCTCTTTTATTTTCCTCCTTTTGTTTCCATAAATGACTTTTGGGAAACCCTAACATCTAATTGCTTAGAATCATTTAGATTAAGGGATGAGAATAAACATGCATTTAATTCACTTTATATCTTTTAACTCACTCATTAAATAAAGTACCCACATTTTACCTTATCTGTAAAGTCACTTTTAACTTTATAATTTAGCATTGAATTTACCACTTATAATGTCACTTTCACTTGATAATGTCACAATTAGGAAAATAATTATTTTGGACACTTTTCCCTAGGTAGAGACTAACCCATGGGAAATGAATTGTCTAACGTACATTAAAAATCAACATAAAAAACTTATTCCACAAAATACAGGAAGGTGGTTTTACCCAAAATGTGATGTTGAAGTAATTGACTGTGATTACACACATGGTGGCCAATATAAATACAATGGCCAAACAATTTTTTTTTCACAAAACATTACAAAAATCACAAAAATGGAGAAACGATAACATTATCTCTAACCCACATTTAACATCACTATATATGCACCATAGATTCATATCATTTCTTGAAGTTATCTTAGAGAAACACTTACATACAAAATACTACTGGTACATTTACGCATTCTATTGCATTTCTTTCATAACTATCTAAACATCAAAGCTCATCTACTACAAAAGTACCTTAGAAAAATGTATACCTGACAAGTATGAATGGAAACATAGAGGATCTACCCAAATCCATGATTTCCTTTGGATAGAAAATGCACCTGATATGGAATCCCTTAACTAGGAAGATATAGAAGTAGTGGATATTCCTAACCAATTCTTCAACAAATATATTTCAGCTTGGAACCCTCGCATTCCTTCCCTTTCAATCCAACCAATTACTCATACAAATTCACAATACCGTTATCTATTGTCCACACCACATATTTCCAGAACCAACCCTCTCAATGATTATGAACAAATGATCAATTGCATTGAATGTCACACGAAATGCATCGAAAGCACGATCCTAGGAGAGAAAGGATCGTCATTTGAATGTTGCTAGAAAGCACCATGGGAATTACATAAAAATTATCCTTACTCATTGACTCTAATGGACAAAAAACATACACTCTACTTTCCTATCTATTTGGTGTGCAAATTTTGACTACCAACCAGTACTCTCCATATATGTCGTATTTAAATATATTGCAAAATATGCATCTAAAGCAGAAAAAAATATGAAAACTTCCACCATATGCTACGTAGAATTGTCCTAGCTTCACCCATTATTCACCCAACAACATCTACATTTCAAAAATTCCTTGCAGAAGGCCTTGTTGATCGTGACATTGAATCACAAGAAACCTGTCATATCCTAGAAAAATTACCATTAACATTGTGTAGCCAATCATTCTTTTCTTCAAGTGTAAGCCAAGAAAATTATATTCGCCTTCCACAAACTAACACCACCTCTTTTACATCACCACACATCATAGCTACATATATCCAATGCCCATCTACCATAGTATCCACACCACTTATAGAAATAGCAATATCTTTCTAATATGATCCTTGTCACAAGAAAAACAAATGAAAATTTAGACCTACAAAAGATATAGGAGGTTATGTCTAAGAATTCATCAAAAACTCACAAACATTTTTTCCTTTCTACAAACCTTGACATCAACACCGCACACAATCCGATATTGAATCTACTGCAAATGATAACTCAACTATTCTTGAAACCAATCCTCTAGACACCATAGAAATATATGGATGGGAATTAGTATCCCAATTACACCATACGAAAAATATCCTCATAAATTACCTTGACATGGTTGCCCTTCATGGATTTGATGACAACCATAACTGGAATCATACCACTATCCCTTTAGATCGACAAAATAATGGCATACAATTCATTGAGAATAGAAGCTCTGTTCAATGTGTTGTTCAAACCTATAAACGTATCATGACAATCCTTTCTACATTATCTCTAATGCAAATAAAATCTCTAAATATTATTTCTAATAATTTTGCTAAGAAGGATATTTTCACTGCTCTAAGAATGATAATACAAGGCACTGTTGGTATAGGAAAATCCCTCCTTATAAATTGCAGCAAATAAATTATAGTAACCCTTGCAAGCCAAAAAAATTCTCCAATCATGCTCCTCACCCCTATAGGCATTGCAACCTTCAACATACAAGCATCGAAAATCCATTCCACCGTCCACCTTCCTATAAAGGATCTTATGCCCATAGAAGGCAATGCTCTTGGAAAATTCCGAGAAGAAATTAATAATATCATACTCATTCTAATGGATGAAGTGAGCTTCATTGGGCTAAATCTTCTAAGACATATTGACGAATATCTTCGAGAGGCATTTCCATTGCAAAGAAACACTTTTTTTGTTGGGTGTTCCATTATATTAGTTGGTGATCTCGACCAGTTACCTCCCATGAAAGACATACCTCTATATGTAGGCATGAGCAACATAAGTGCACTGTGGAACATATTTAACACAGTCATCACATTAGACACAATATGTCATCAACAAGGTGACAACATCACCCAACATACTTTCAGGAACATCCTCCAGAACATTAGAAATGAAAATCCAGCAATTGACGACTTCAGTATAATCATGTCATGCACAAAATCCTTGTTATTAAAAGGTGAAATACATTATTTCCATGATTCCATGCACCTATTCCCAACCAATTCTTAAACAACGATCCGTAATAAGTAAATGATAAAATCTCTAAGCACTTTTGTTGCAAGATCCATTGGTGAAGATGATAACACATATTCCAACATTTGGTTAGAAGACAAGCAACTTGAACGAATTGTGTTTCTATGCAAATTCCAAAAAGTGATGTTAACTTCCAACCTTTGGGTTTTATCTAGACTTGTTAATAGTTTCCTTAGAGAAATTATATCTATCTTCTACAAAGAAGCAACTGCACCTCCACAACTTCTAACATTTGATGTTGTAGATTTTCCCCAATACATCGAACCTCCTTGGGACGAAAGAAATCCAACTCACTTGCCTTTTCCATTAATAAAAATAGATGGAACTATGCAAACTACACTAAGGATGGCTTGGGAATTAACCATACATAAATCTCAAGGTATGACATTGCCGAAAGAAACAATTGACATTGCAAAAGCTGAATGTCAATGTCTCACATTCACATCAATTTCTAGAGTCCCTTCTCTACAAGATCTTTGGATTTTCCCCTCATTCAGTTTTGTTCATTATGATGAAATGAAAGAAAATAAAAACATTTCTCGTAGAAAAAATGTACAAGAAATTATTTATTCAATTCCGGCTCCAGACAACCTGCTATAACCCATACATTAACATCACCAAAATGTTTCCTATATTTATTAAGCTCAATCTATTTCATAACATACATTTCATATGTTTGAAAAATAATCAAATTTAATCATTATTAATACATGGTTGCAAATATTACATTTTCATTATATCTTCTATTTACCTGGTTCTATCATTTTATTTCTTTTGCAACAAGACATATGGAATCAGAAATAACACAACTATATAACTACTGCGACGAAATTGAAGCATTAATTCTTACATTGCAAAGTATACAAAACAAATTTCTATTGGTACCAAATCCAAAAGTACCATTATACCACCTTCGTCCAACTATACAATTATTAATACAAATAAAATATACTCTCAAATTCATAATCCACAGTCATCAATGTGACAAAATGTGAAAAATATGGATAGAACAACAATAAAAAAATATGCATCTCCAATTACGCACAAATCTTCAATGATGTTTGATATGCCATCGTTCACCTTGCATTTTAAAATAACAATATTTAAATCCCCATGACAAAGTTAAATTCATTTCCATTCATTCCAAATTCATTCTACCACAACCCACATGCAAACTATTACTAATAAATTTCCACAATTAATTTACATATTACCAATTTTAACAAAATATATATTTTTTAGGTTCATTGCTACTTCCTCGAGTCTTCAATGTCTTCAACAAGTTTTGATGCATTTTCAAATATGGAATGAAAACCACAATGTTATTCACGATGTTATATTTCTTTTTTCACCTCTTCCACTATAATCTACTAGTATTTTTCAATTGAAACTTGAAAAAGCATGTTTGAAGATCAAGAGGAATTCTTGTAAATTCCACCTATGTTATATAACTTACCTTCATATTCCACAGTTACATGAAATCTTGTTTATTAATTATTATTTTCAATATCCTTTCCCATGTAAGCTACTACTAATGAATTTCCACGATTAATTTCCATATTTCAAATATTAATAATACTTCTACATCACTTTAACAAAATATACATTTCACAAGTACTTTATGACTTATTCAAGTCTTTGATGACTCCTAGAAGTTTTGATGCATTTTCAAATATGGAATGACAACCATGATGGTGTTCACAATGTATTATCATTTTTTTCACCTCTTCCATTACAATCTACTAGTATTTTTTTATAGAAACTTAGAAAGTCATCACTGAAGATCAAATGACGATTAGTCTTCAATTTTCCCAGATATAAAAAAGAAGTGCCATAAATTGGTCGCGTATGGAAAAATTACATATCTGAGCAAAAAGTTGATATCTTAAACAATCTTTTGTCCCTCAAAATTGTTTAAAAATAAAAAATAATAAACCTAAAATAATATACCAAAACATGTTCACATAAACAACAACTACATGGATAATGGCTAACCTTTACATGACACTATTATTATTTACAAAATATCCATATTAAGAATACACATAACTAATAATTGAAACTATAACTTATTATCATCCGCCCTTTCTTTCAACAATGTCCAGTCACATGTCGCTATTCTTGCACACTTTATGCCTTATGACGTTTCCTTTGCAGCATTTTGTGCAAATGCTAGCTTATTGTTGTTGTGATATGAAGTTAAATTAAGTGAAAAGTTAATTTATGATCTTTCTCACCTTAACCTAATGGACTCTTACTTGGTTGTAAAATGTTCTTCAATTTTATGTTATATTTAAAAAAAATGTTTTATACCATAAAGTGATTCAAAATAGAGTTTCAGATATAATCAATATACATGTTTTTAAGGTATAATGTTTGAATGATAAGAACATATTGAACTCTTGTTTTCTCAATTAGAATCTACGAGGTTTTGAGGAATTCTACTTATCTGTTTCAAAACATTAAACTTCTATATATCATATTTCTAAGATCAATAGATATTTAAATTATTTTTGGAGAAAAATAGCATGGAAAATGTAAAATATTTTTTTCCACATTTAAAATATTGATTGAAATGTTATTTTGGCTCTTATTTATAAGTTTCTAAAGATTGCAAACTAAACTTAATTTTCAATATCACACTCTAAACCCAGTAAATAATAAAAAACTCAGTTTATGAATTCCTCCCAATGGGGAAATTTGAAGCTTAGGTAATGAAAAATATCCACCTTCCTCTAAAAGCGATCATGCAACCTGAACTTCAAAGCTCTAAGTTTATAAAATCATGAAATCGTAAGTTGAAAACTCTAATTTTCTTACATTGTGAAATTTAATACACAAATGATAGGTTGCATTAAAATAATTATAACTGGATGAAGTCAATGAATGAGAAGTGTATTACATATTTAAAGACCTATTATTATCAATATTTAAAGAATGAACACAATAATTTTTTTTGTCAAGTTGTCTGTGCTCCTGCAACTTAGGGGAATATTAATCTTCAAAGTCACTCAGGGATCACATCTGGCCTGGGCCACGACAACCCTTAGATGTCTAGATTTTTTAGCATCTCTTCTTCCCCAAGCACAGGGCACAACCACCCCTTGTGAGGTTTGATTCCAGGTCACCATGCTAATGAGGCCCATTGTCAACTAGTTCTGCTAGTGAAACTTGACAATAATAAGCACAATATTATAAACAAAGAAATAATTAAAAAAATGAAAATGACATTTTGAAGTTTAAAATTAAAATTAATTTAGAAATATTTTTATAAATAATTTATTTTATTAGTTGTTTCTTTCATTATTTAACTAAATATGAAATATAAATTCATTGATTTACCTTAAATTTAATTAATGAAACTACTATGTATTAATAATCCATGAGGTTGTCCACCATGGATGCGGGCGACTAAGGTGGCAATCAAGGTGAAAATACTGGGGTGGGGCGAGGCAGCTCGACACCTACCCACCTAGTATGCATCGTTAAATACTTGCAAGTGGAAGAGCATATGGCATGCACGCAAGGCAGGGCATAACAACTCTCATTCAGGTGGCGATGGTTCATTCTTCCTGTCGTCTATGGTAGCTTTTCCCTCTGCACGCTTTAAACTGCAAGAGATTATGGTGATCTTCAATGTTGTAGTAATGGAAGGAGTTTCTTGAGATTTGTTTGGAAGGTTTAAAGCGAGGCTCTGTTCTGGGTCGGAGGTGAAACCTTTCGAGCTATCTCACTGGGATCCTCCTCTTGCCTATGCTCTCATCTTTGCCAGGGTTCTCTCTGAAGTCTCCTGACACTTATCGAGGAAAGCCTTTCTGAAGCTTAGCTCAGCTATTCCGAGGCAGATCCTGTTGTTCCTCTCTCTTCTCTGTGGGGTCTTTAACCACAATCTGGTGGTTTTAGTGTTGGCTCGTCATCACCTGGTCATAGGTCTTGCCTTTGGCTTAGATGGGCGGGGGTTCTGAGTAGAGTTTTCTTAGCCTCTGTCCCATTGTTTAATTATTTGGTCTCAGGTCTTGTCTTTGATACCGGGTGGAGGGATATTGGCCCTGTCAATCCAAATGTCACTCATTTTCACTCTGGAAAGTATCACTCTGTGCTCAATTTGTTTTTGCTAGCGAAATGCATTAGTAGGCTCCCCCCTGGTCCCCGCGTCTATGTGGCCCTACTCGCCTTATAGTTTCTCAGCCTGTCTGTCAACTATCCAACACTCCCTCAAATATGGCTCGACTTCGACAACGAATGGGATGCCGAAGAGGTCAACCCTGGCGCGCACCGTCAAGCCTGTCTTTAGATTCAGCTGCCCCCTCTAGTGAATTGTTTACTGGTTAATACCCCTGTACTCGAAGTGGGAGGGGTGGCTTCGTGCTTCCAGATGCTACCGTGGGCCTCCATCCTCGTCCGGCTCTACAGATTTCTATTTTAACAGTTCCTTGCATCGGCCTCAGATAATGACCCAAATTACAGTGGTCTTCCATGAGACTCCTCAGATGGAGGACTCAGACTCTCATCAGGGAGGCTCGGGGGCAGTCTCTGGTCCCTCTCCTTCTATTCAGCTAGGAATTGGTTTGGTGCCTCAGTAGGTTCGCATTGCTCCTCGTTGCAGCACTCAGGATGAGGAGATGTTGCCAGTCGACCCCGGCCCCTCTGAACAAAACAATGCTGCAGTTATGGATGAGCCAGAATTGGGATGGTGTCATATTGTGGAAGAACCACAAGATGGCTAGAGTGCTCTCATCGGTTTTTTGTTATGCTATGGTAATCACCAGGAAAGTCTGTTATGAAAATTGTGTTGTGGATTTTTTTGTGTTTTTGATGGTTTTGTTTACCATGAAGTACTAGAAGAGTATCATCCTAGTCCCCTTCGTGGGTTCTGATCTTTGTCTTCTTACCTGTTTTTCCTGAAAGCTCTGCTTCATATTAGAGCAGTGTACTGACTTCGGTCTCTATGTAAATATTCTTTCTTTATATAGACATTAGTCTTAATCAGAAAAAATTAAAAATAAAAATAACAAATAAAAATAAAAATAAAAATAAAAATAAAATAAAAATAAAAATAAAAAATAAAATAAAATTAATAAAAAAATAAATAAATAAATCCATGAGGTTTTCCATTAATTATAAATTCATTGATATCTTTTAAACTTGATTGATCATACAACTATGTGAGTGATTGGATATTTCCACAGTGAATCATATTGTTAGATATTTTGAGACTAACTTCTACTATGTTTTAATCATCAATAAGCCCATTCATTAATGGAACGCTTTCAAGAGAGAATTTATTTGGTAAAAATATCCACTTTGTCCTTGTAGTTCCAACCTTTGAAACCTGAACCAAACCAATCATATGATTTAAAAATTGACACAATCTATAGTTTATACTTGAAAGTATTTAAAACTTGAAATTATTTGGTTTGAGAGTTTTGTACGAGTGACTTTGACATAATGGTGATTTTTTACCTTAAATTATGTGTGTGTAACTCCTTGTTCTAGTGGATGCAACTCCCTTCTTTCCTTCTTACAGTTGCTACAACTCCCATATTTCCTTGTTGCAATTGCAACAACCCCACTTTAATAATGATAACTCACCTATAAATTTTTACTAAAGCTTTACTACTATGGTGTTAGACTATATACCATATTTACATATAAATAAATTAATTAGAAAATATTCTTTCAAAATGTAAATTTAATTATATTAAATTATTAATTAAATTTCTTTCACTATTTTTTTTATTTGATTTTATTTTTTCATAATTTAGTCACTAATTGTTTTATTTTTTATTAGAACTATCTTATTTAATGCATTTTTCATCATTTTATAGTTTTGATCATTCCGTTAGATAATGTGTTTCATCATAAGTTAAGTTTAGTTAACTGAAAAGTAAATATATTAGTTTTCTCACATGAATTTAATTGGCTCTGACGTGCTTGTAAACTGTTATACAACTATATTTTGAATTTTAAAATACATTTTATGCCATAAAGTGATTCAAAATCAAATTTTGAATACAATATTTCAAATGGAAAATTTTTTATCCTTATTTATGATTCATTAATTTAGCATTGGTCTTGTTAGGCATGCATTCATCACCATAATTAGTTTTCCACCAGATTATATTTTTATCTTTTTCTTTTTTTATTGATCTAGCTATTATGCAAGTCAATTGTGTGGAAGGTGAACCAAATGAAATATATGAATAAAACAAATTATATAATTTTAAAATTGAGAACAACTCCTTCTTTATTGGTGTAAATTCCATTACTTTTAGTCAGGGAAACTCCCCATAATGGTGGAAACTCCCTTGTACATTACTAAACCAGAGTATTATTTGTTTAAATCTATGTTTTACATGTTGCAAATTATGTTTTTGTTGTGACATTCTTGATATTTATTTATAAGTTGGAAACAATAGTTATTTATTATATTGCTTTTCACCACACACTTCTATTGTTCACCTTCTCATATATTAGAAACTCAGCTAAAGGTATTAAAGGCATTTATTAAAATACAACAAAAATCTATATAAAAAAAATATGGTTATATGCTTAAAATGTTTGAATATTTTAGGTGATTTTATAGTTTTCTTGATAAAACTATACCTATACACCAACTCTTAAAATTATGCCAAATTGTTTGGATGAAACAATTCCAACATTGTCCATAAGCAAGATGGTTGAAATACTATTATTGCTCCTCCATAAGGCTGAAAATAAAAAACGTCTAGAATTGTCCAAGAGCAAGCTGCATAAAATATTTACCATGAGCTGCAAAACAAATTTACTATTATTATCCCTCCTTAAAGCTGCAAAAAATTAAGTTTACCATTCTCCATAAGCACGATTCATAAAATATTTAATGTTATTATCACTCCTCCTTAAAGATGCAAAAAATATTTATTATTATTACCAATCCACCTTAATTGTGCACAAAATTTCAAATTATATTTCTCTGATCATCACTTCAAGTTAGAATCAAATTTGAAGGAAAGAAAAATCTTTAAAATAAAACAATATAACAGATACTTAGAAATTTACATGCTCAGGAAAGAGGTTCAAGATATGACGAGAGGGATGGATGGTCATTGAGCTAGAGAATGTCTCCATAGTCAAAATAAAGATATTTTGCTTCAAATCATTGCAGTTACAAATGTGTAGTTGTTTGTGCCTATGATTCTTTCTTAGACACATGAAAATCCTATCACTGATAGGAGATAGGTTCCAAATGTTAAACAAGGACCTTACCAAACATATTTAAATTAGAGAGAAAAGAAACCCAAATAGGTTCTCACTTTATTTAAAAATTTCATTATGTGCTTAAATTGAAATTTGAAATCATGATGTGACAGTAGCATCATGTATGGCACCATCATGCATGGTGTGTACGATCATTTACATATTAATTTGAAATTTGAAATCATGGTGTGAGAGCAACATCATGCATGTTGTGTACAATCATTTACAATTAGACAGTAACAAAAACAAACATTACGAGGATGTTGATAAAACAAAGGAGACAAACATTGTTGGAGTAGACAAAGTGGGCCCATCGAAGTAGCCGGAAAATGACCAATGGCTAGTGAGGGCACAAAAACAAACATCAACTAGTTAGACTACAAACTCTTCTAATTTTATTTTCCTTCTAAAAAGCTTAGAAAATTGTATTATTTTAAGATGTTTCCTGAATTATTTTTTTCTGTGGAATTTCAAAGTTTTACAATTATTTTATAAAATCTAATATATTTAATATTTAGAAATACAATAGATAGGATAAACAAAATTGATTAAGAATAAATTTTGATCAAACATAGGAAAGGCTACAAATAGTTATATCTTTTCTTCTCAACATTAATTTATTAATAAAAGTGGTAATATTCCAAAATGTTTGGTTTCCTAGATTTTGTGAGATTTGGTATTGCACCAAAAATGTTGCAATATCCATAGGTTCCGCAATTCAAATTAGAAACCCGGTATTCGTACAAACTTCAAGGTGACAATGCCATATGCATAGTAGATAGCATTCCACTCATGCCACCATCAATTATAAAATTAGATCAAAAATATCTCAGAGACCCTTCCTTCTTCTAAATTAGAATGAAAACTTGCTGATAAAAGGAAAATTAGAAATTGCTTCTAGCTATGAAAATAGAAATTCCATTGAATCAACTTGTAAAAATGCAACTAATCTATTTATGAAAGGAAAAATGGTAACTTACTTGCAGAAAAGTTATGTTATCTTGCATAATTCATGAAATTAACCCATGTACTTGTAGAAAGGAAACCAACCTATCTTTCATAAGTAATGAAACTACCAATCATAATTGCATGTACCATCTACCTAGTTCATACTTTTTCATAAATCAGTAACCTACTTCCATGATAAAGAAACTAACTCTACTATGCTTTTGCAATGTAGAAAATTAAGGTTTGGAGTGGCCTAGGAGGTTTCCCATATAATATTATCCCAGTTTGGCATCATTATGAATCTATAATAAGTCTAATTTATAGTGGAGATAGAAATTGAAGAAGGAAAATGATGCTACAAGTTTGTTATAAGTGATTGCCAAAGAAGGTATGTAATGCTACACGTAGGCCTGTAATGCTACACGAGGGCATATTAGTAGTTCTTGTAGGTGAAAACATTGTCTTAAGGGTATGAAGAGATGGATGGTAGTTTAAGAAAATGAAAGGGGGTTGGTTTGAGTCGGTAGCCAAGCTTAGGACCCCTCGAAGGCCCATCTTGCACTATGATTGGTGCTCTCATTCACCTAGGAAGAATGGATTACCAAATAGGGTTTTGGGATAGTTTTTGGAAGTGGAAAGGGAAAATGAAGGAGATTAGGCTAGAACTGGTGAAGGTTCCCTTTCCTACAGATCAACCAACCTTGCAATCAATCACATGCATGCATCCATTTATCATTAACAAAATGAAATAACTTGTGTGGAAAGTATTAGTTCAATTTAAATAACATCTAATTTGTGCAATACCACTAATATAATCACTAAACTGACTTCTAATCTATAGAAGAAAATGCAAACCATGACAACTAACTCTAATTTATTTCCATGAAATCATAAACACAATATTTGTGGGTTGTGGTTGTGGATCCTTCCACTCATCCTCCCACAAGGCACTAGAAGAAAAAAATAAATTAGTGACTAGGTGACTAAAGACTAAACACGTTAGTCACCATAGCTTTTCCAAGTGAAATTCTACCAAAAATGAGCAATGTTAGGTGACCGAACTAAAAACTACTAACATAGATCACTAATTGAGTCATGAGTTAAAATATGTGACAAATTAATAAGCAATACAATTAAAAATGACTAAAATGAATGACTAATTTAGTCTATGAACAAAAATTCAATTACCTAACAAGTACTACAAGGATATGAGTCTATCTTTTATGTTAGTCATCTTAATTGTGTCAAGCAATCTAAACTTACAAATGGTAGGGGATTGAAAGGCTATTAAATATTGGTTGAAAGGTTATCCTTCCTTAAGCACTTCTTCATTCTCACATGGTGTATAGGTGAGACAACTTTGAATTATTTATCTCTAATAATTTGTTTTAAAAATATATTTTTTAATAACAAATATTTATTTATTTAAAAAAATATTCTTGCACTAATTGGATCTCAGTTCCAATTTGAAAATTAAGTTTTTAATTTTTACACTATTAATATCAATTAAAAACACGTTTAATTTCATATTAACCAACCTAGATCCATCATTACCCAATATCTATCGAGCACCGAGAGGATCCAATCTCTCGAGTGAAATCTTTTTAGTGAAAATTTATGAGATATGTTTGCACCTCAGAGAATTGAATCCCTTTTCGACACTTGATTTAGTATAGGTTTAATATGGATTTAGGATGGTTATATAATATTATATTATATCTATATTTTTATTTTTGTCTCTTTGTTATTCCCTCTCTCTATCTCACCGACCAAACATACACACACTCTCTCTCCATGACCCTCTTTCCACCCCCTGTCTCTCTCCATCTTTCTCCCTCTATGTTTATTTTGTTCCCTCCCTATCCTGCCCCCTCCAATTCCATCTCTCTCTCCTCATCTCTATCTTCCTTCCTCTCTATCCCTTAACTCCCACCTCCCTCTATCTCTCCCCCCCAAATCACTCTCCCTCTCTCTGTCTCTCTTCCTTCCAACTCTATCACTGTATCTCCCCCTCCTTGTCCTTCTCCATCTCCATGTCTCCATCTCTCTCCCTTACCCTTCTCTCCCTTTTTCTATCCTCTCCTCTTCTTTGTCTTCCCTCCTCTCCTCTCTCCCTCACCCTCTCTCCATCTCTCCCTTCTCACTCCCCTCTCTATCCTCCTCTATCTATCTATGTCTTTATTCTTTCCTCCCTCTCTCTCCCAGTCCAAATCCATCTCTCTCTCTCTCTCTCATCTTGCTCCCTCTATCCCACCTCACTCTCTCTCCCCCCATCACTCTCTCCTTATCTCTCTCTCTGCCCTCCAACTTTTTCACTAGCTCCCTCTCTCTCTCCGCCCCCTTCCCAACTCTCTCTTAAATTTGATCACATTGTATTGTGTTTAAGAAATTATCTAAATAAAAAATACTTAATTGGTTGTAAAATATTAAACCTATATTTTGGATCGATCATGTCAAAGAAAATAAAAAATTGAAGGACTTTAAAAAATCATCAACTATATTTAATCTAGTATAATTAGTCAATTTTCTTGATCTCATCCCTTGGATCATTAGCTAATATGGATCTATGCAAATTCTCTCTCTCTCTCTCTCTCTCTCTCTCTCTCTCTCTCTCTTCTATAGTATAGTATATATATATATATCATATATATATTATTAGTAATTATAATATTAATAGTATATATATATATATTAATATAATATATGTATTATATATAATGGGCCTACATAGATCCATCTTAGATTAATTTTCTTAAAATCTTAATTTAATTTCTATGAGGATAAAAGGTTTAGATATATCTCAAATTGTAACATTTTCCCTTTTAGATTCAATTACAAAAATGTTGTAAAATTAGATTAAAATAAAATATTTTTACTATGAAAGAAGTTATGGTTTTTTGGCATGTGATATTGATAAGCCGTGGTATTGGCCAATGGTATTGTAACAATGCCTATTCACAAGTTAATAAAAAAATCAAAATTTTCTAGACACACATATGGCCACGCAACCTATCCTATCAAAATGTATACATGCAGTCCAAATATGCCTATATGCTTCCTAGTATAATAAAAATAGTGCTCATGTTGGCATGCCACTACATAAGCTATCTTGCATAGTAGCTGACTAATATGACCAAGCACACCAATAGTATGTCATTACATTCTCATACAAAGTCAGTTGACCCTAGTCTATGTTATGCCATGGGTAAACCCATCCGTGTGACACTCACCCTCTGCAATGGTCTCAGCCACATTCACATCATGTAGTACCTCTCCTCCTTCTGTAATAACTTGTACTACTGTTGGTGTCTGTTTTGGGTATCTTTTAAATTGAAGATAAGAGGAACCCATAGGTCGAATGGATCTGATTTCTACATGTAAAAATCAATCGTTTAGTCTTGGATGTATAAACAAATTATCTAAAATTTCTTAAAATCAAGAAATGATCAAAATGCTTCTTCTTTTATCTATGGAACATCATTTCTCATCGTTAGGAAGCACGAGCTTTCGGTGTCTATAGAATTCCATCACTTCAGAAGACTGGCGTGAAACTCATCCATGATAGACTTGCATATCCAGACATGAGGCCTACCCACCTCCTCATCGATGGGACTCTCAGATTTGCATGCTCAAGTGAGATATGATATGTCCTAAGTAATGGAATCTTCTCTAAGGAAAAATAAATCAAGATTGAACCATAGACAAAGTTCTTCAACCACACATCATTGGCCTTGGCTTGTTCTTTCTTCATGTTTGCTAGTACTCCCTCACTCTAGTTTAATACTATCGACACCATACATTATAGTGTGTACTGCATATGAGATCTTTTGGCCAAATGTATAGTAGCACTACCAACCAATATGGCAATGATACAGAAGATCATCCTCAGAGGAAAACATACCATATCCTTGATCTCGATCGTTCAATCCTTAGTCGGTTGAAATATCAGTCTATAGTGTACATTGATGTAATCCTTGAATGTCTCTCCGTCTGTTCTCACACTAGATGAAAAGATGGGGGCACCTCACCTCGATAAACTTGTCAAGAAGTACATATGTTCCATCTCTATGTCAAGAATATGTGCACCAATTCTTCATTCTTGTTCCTAAACATTCCATGCTCGAACAAGATATGCCAAAAATTCCATATGTTACCTCATCCCAATAAGGGAGCAAAATTTCAAGAGCGCACAATCTCTCAAAGCTTGGACAGTGGTAAGATCATTAGTTATAGTTAAATATTTTTCATCATGTTCTCTTTCTTTTCATATTAAATACATTTTGTTCTCATAGAAAATTGAGACATCACAAGAAGGATCGTTAAGACAAGCCTCATTCAAAAGACTAGAGAAATTTTGAAAGAAATAGGAAAAATCAATTTTGGAATTGTGTCAAGTGCACCCCGTTAAGGGGATAATGTGCATTTTCTTCTTGTTCAATTCTCTGTTCACCTTGATGGGGGGGGGGGAATTGGAACTAACTTAAGGTATTACATCCATAGGGCTGTAAAAAAATGAAAAAAAAAATCAAATTACAAAATGGAAGCATGAAAAGAAATAAGAAGGTTGTAGCTCCTACCTAGAAGTGATGACACTCGAAATGCTCCACCATATTAGTGACAATCAGCTACAAAAGATTGGACGGAAAAATAATCATAACTTACTCACCAAGAAGTAAAATGTTAAATAGTAAAATGATTTTCTTTTTCCTGTTTTATAGTCATTTTCATCATTATTTTATTAATACTTTAATATTTTGACCTAAATATGATTCAATTTTATCACAAAACATGTATTTTTAATCCTTTGATGGTGTTCTAAGTAGGTTGAAATTTTTGTTGATGGATTTAGTGATGTATGAATTGAAAAATATTATTTTGACGAAAGAGTATTATTTTATCTCTTTTTTAGGCTTTATAAAGTTAGAAAAAAGAAACCAATTGGAGTTCTCTTTCAACTCTTTTCAAACTCCCAAAACATCAAAAGATATTGAATCACTTGTCTTTTTGAACTCATTAAATTAATTGAAAATATGTCTACTTAGTATAAATTTAACCCTTTTCCAGACTGAGACAGACTACTTACATAAAAGGAATACCTTAGTTGAGCATGCCTAAGAGGTTCTCTTGAGTATCGTTTTTTTGTCTTTCTGGTCTTAGGTGACAATTACAAAAATGAACACTTAGAGTTTTTTTTTTCACTTCTTTTCCAAAGTATCTAAACAAGAAATATGCGACTAGAACTACAAGAAAAAACAACATTGGTAAGGGGTGAAAAATGTCACCGTAAGCTCATCGGTGATGATCAAAAGAGCATTCGTTAGCAAAAACTGAACGTCACCAAAGGTGGAATCACCAAAACTACAGGTACTGTAGTGACATACAAATTATGTCACCAATAATGATTTATAATGATGGATAATGATCGTCACCATTTCATATGAGAAATGGTGATAGACCACAGTTTCCATCACCAAAAATTGAACGTCACCAAAAGTATAGGTGTTGTAGTGACATTAAAAGTTCATCACCAATAATGATTTATAATCATGGATAGAGACTCGCACCATTGCATATGAGCAATAGTGGCATACAATAGCCTCGGTCACCAAAAACTAAACGTCACCAATGATGGCATCACCAAAAGTATTGGTTTTATGGTGACATTCAAGGTCCATCATGAATATTGACTATAATGATTGATAGTGACCATTACCATTTCATATGAAAAATAATTATTTATTGTGGTGGATCTTTAATGGATGTCACTATTGGTGCATATATATGGTGGCGTTCATTTACTATCACGAAAAGCTACATTTCTAGAAGTATAGGTGTTGTGGTGACATTCAGTGTCCATCACAAATAATTACTATACTGATGGACAATGACCGTCACCATTTCAGATCAACAACAATTATTTATGGTTACAGACATTTGAGGGTCATCACTATTGATGTGCATATATTGTGGTGTTCGTTCACTTTCACCATTTCATATTTTTGGTGAGAGCCAAAAAATGTCACCAAAGCTCATCGGTGATGGTGAAAAGAGCCTCCATCACCAAAATTGATCATCACCATTCCATATGGATTTCAAGACATGATGGAATCGAACCACCAACCTCCTGCTTGTAGAGCAGGTGCTCTTCCATTTCCCTAACACCCTTTAAAGAATTATATTTTTATAAATTACACCTTGAAACATCGTAAATTGTAAATTGTACAACTTTCAACAAATTAAAGTCTCATCAATATTTTACTAAACAAGCAAAGCAACATCAAAGATGTAGGTCACTATCTATTGGTTATTGAAGTTATGAAAATTGGGTGGAGGGAAAAATAGTTATGTATAAGAGAATCAATATGTTCATTTGAATACTCAATTAGAAGTGAAACTCTAAAGAAATTTATAACCTATAAATGACCTATAACTATCAAATGCACCAAATACTGCAAATGAAATGTTATAAGTGGATATCATATGGAAGATGATGAGGTAGGGACTTGGAATCCTTGTACATCTTAGCATGGCTTAGCACTTTGTACATCTTAGCTTGTTTGAGATGTCTTCGTACTATCCTAGCATTCCCTAACACACCTTGGTAGTCAAGACCTTAGAACTAGCATGCCATTTTTCCATGACATCGGAACATTACATTCAGTAGAACATGCCGGAACTCCCTAGTTGTCATGCCCTTTGTTATCGTCCATAATGTCCCCGACTGATGAAGAGATCAAGGAAGGTAACCACAGACCAAGCTTTTAGTTTGGTAGCTAGCCCTACCAAACCATAGAGGGATCTCTCTATGAAATCATAGCCAAGAGATGACTGGAATGTAAAGGATTTTAGGCTAGATAGCTAATGTCAGGTGGGTTTTTTGAAAATCTAGGGACTTGGAACTCTATCCACTGGTGTCTTGTCTGGTAGGGACCTTGTCAAGTAGGCAAGGACTTGAAAATTTGTCTAGGATAAAGCACCTATCATCCATGGAAAGAGCTTCCTAAAATAGATTACCTCCTACCAGGAAGAGTGTCGCCTGCTCAAAATATAGACCCCTTCTCTACCATGCACTTTTCTTAAAGATAAATATATGCATAAAATAGTACTAAGAAAAACACCTAAATTAAGAAAAGTGAGCATCTAAGTCAAAATATAAAAGTATGATAAATATGGTTCTATATAATTTTAGGAAATGCTAGACATGCATGCGTTCATACAACAACAATAAGATGCCTAAAATCGATGTGATTCTTTCATCATTGCTATACCCTCACAACAAAATTGGAGCATATAGCATGTATCCAAAGGTTGTATGCATTTGTTTAAGGTGGAGATTCAAAGGATCTACTGAGATGATGCACTATTGAAGGAGAAACACCTTAGATAAAGATTATTGTGAATTCAACCCATTTGCATACATGCCAATGGTACTATTGGGTACGCTTCTCAGTGAATGGAAGCTACAATGTATTGTAGTGTTGCTGAAGGAAAAACAACTTTAGTGAAAAACGAATAAAACTCTAATAGATATTGTCAATGTGGTCAATGTGGCCTCAGTTGTTGATTATCTCATCAATATAGGTAAAAACATCGATAATTGAAAAAACAAAAGGTGAGATGCAAAGATCATTTGAAATGACAAATTTGGGCATATTTTGTTATTTTTTAGGAGTGTTATTACGGAAAATTCAAGGTAACTTGTTGCGTATTTATGCCATAGGTCAAGGATGCGAAGAAATACATAAAATATTAAAAAGCATGGCATAATTCGATTGTAGGTTATTTTGAAATGGGAATGGAATTCTCCTTGCACAGGTTGTAATCTAGTGGGTATAACTTTAAATAAGAAACTAGTTGTTATGGGGTTCAAATTGTCTCACAGTTAATGAAAAGTCCCAAATTTGTTCACTGGAAAGAAGTACAGTGAGTTTTCAGGTTTATTGAAGGGAACACCCTATTCGCAGGAAGATAACTTCAAATTAGTCAGGCATATTATTTCTCATCTTCTTCTACATGTGTGCTTTGAAAAGATAACCACATCCAAAGACTCAATAACAACTCTGGAAAATTCTATATATGTGAAGCACTTCTAAGTAAACCCATCGCTTAATGAAAATTGAGCGAAGAATATGCCAAAGGATTCAATCCTGCACTCAGTCATAAAAAGGAAGTTGGGGTATCTAGCATCTTGCCAACAAATTGACTGCAACAATAATGTGGAAGACATGTTAAATGTGAAGCCTCTTTCCCACATTGGAGTGTTGTTCCCTCTTGAATTCCAACAAGTATCTGGCTACTAAGATCCACAAAACGTGTGTCAGGTAAACTCTGCATGATACAATTGTGGCGTGCAAGCTTGACACACACTCTAGTATCCCTCGAAAAGAGGGTAAGTCGAAATATTATGACAATATTAACTGTAATTTGATCATACAATATTGAGGTATTGCTTGAAATAAACAATATACTATAAATACACTAGTGAATAACTCAAAATAAATGAATTTCTTACTGTCGCAATAGTGCCTCTTGGGATACTGGGATAAAACACCTAACCTACATGGAAAAAGGTTCCTAGAATACAATACCTCCTACCTAGAAGTATGTCCCCTACTCAAATATGGAACCCTTCTCTACTGTGCACTTTTCTCAAAGATAAATTTGTGCATAAAACAAAACTAAGAGAAACAACTAAATTAACAAAAGTGAGCATCTAAGTCAAACTATAAAGGCATACTTAATATGGCGGTATACAATATTGAGGTATTGCATGGAATAAACAATATACTATCAATCCAGTAATGAAGAACTCAAAATAAGCAAATTTCATATTGCTACAATAGTGCCTTCTGGGATTCTCGGATAAAGCACCTAACCTCCATAGCAAAAGCATCCTAGAATAGAGTACCTCCTACAAGGACGTGTGTCCCCTTCTAAAAATATAGAATCTTTATCTACTGTCAAATTTTCGTAAAGATAAATTTGTGGATAAAAAGGAACTAATAAAGACGCATAAATTAAGAAAATTGAGCATCTAAGTCAAACTATAAAATCATAATAAATATGCCTAAAATCAATGCAACTCTTTCTATGCTGCTACAACCTCATAGGAAAGCTATAATCAACAACATGTATCCCAAGGCTGCATGCATCTACTAAAGGTGAAGACCAAAAGTATCTACTAAGATGAAGTATTATTGAAGGAGAAACACCTTCAAAACAACATATATAGTCTAATGTGCATTCAACCCATCTGCACACAGGCCAAGGTTGCCACTGTTACACTTCTCCCCTAAATGGAAACTACAGTGTATTGTTGCACTACTGAGGGTGAAACACATTCAGAGAAAGACATATAAAACTATAACATATGTTGTCATTGTGGTATCGGTTGTAGAAGTTCTCATCAATATAGTTAAATAACTTAGAGAATTGAAAAACCAAAAGGTGAGCTACATACATCATTTGGAATAATAGATTTGGGCATACTTTATTATTTTTTAGGAGTGTTAGTATAGAAAATGCAAGGTAGCATGTTGCATCTTTATGCCATAGACCAAGGATGCGAATAAACACAAAAAATATTAAATAGCATGGTAAAACTCAATTTCCGATTCTTTTGAAACAAGAATGGAGTTATCCTTGTCTAGATTCTAATCTATTGGATATAGATTTAAATAAGAAATTTATAGTTATGGGGTTCGAATTGTCTCATGATTCATGGAAAGTCCCAAAGTTTTTCACTAGAAAGAAGTAGAGTGAGTTGTCAGGTTTATGAATGGGAAAACCATATTCACAGGTAGATAACTTCAAATTAGCTAGGCATATGATTTCTCCTCTTCTTCTACATGTGTGCTTTGAAAAGCTAACCACCTCTGAAGACTCAAGAACAACTCTAGTAAACTTTATAGATGTGCAACACTTCTAAGAAAACCCATCACTTAATGATATTTGAGCGAAGAATATGTCGAAGGATTCAATCCTGCACTAAGTCATAAAAAGGAAGTTGGGGTATCCAACATCTTGCCAACAAACCGACTCCAACCATAATGTGAAATATAGGTTAACTGTCAAACCTCTTTCCCACTTTGTAGTATTGTTTCCTCTTGAATTCCAGCATGTATCTTCCTCCTTAGATCCACAAAACTTGGCCCAGGTAAACTTTGCATGATACAATTGTGATGTACAAGCTTGAAAAGCACTCTAGTTTCCCTCTAAAAGAGGATAAGTAAAAATATTATGACAGGCTTAACTATAATTTGATCATACACTGTTGAGGTATTGTATGGAATAACTGATATACTATCAATGCACTAATGAAGAAGTCAAAATAAATGAATTTCTTGTTGCTACGATAGCGCCACTATTGGGATTATCCAAGGAGCCACTAATTTATACACATGTGGAATCTTTACTTGGTCTGTAGAAAGATTAATCAATGTTAATGATCACTCTTTTCCCTCCTATGGAAGGTCTATACAGAGTGAGCAACAAACTGATCTAAAAGTGAGGTATATGCCTTAAAACTAGGAGTTTGACTCTTCAACTCTACTTTAGCGGTGAGGAAATATTCAACTCTAAATGCTTGATCTTCTACAGTGTAAATTTATAGATAAATGGTTAGCATAAATCTATCCATTGTCCACATATCCCAAAAAGACATGTGTGTATGGACTCTGGCTATGTGTAAGATAGGGGAGATCGCATAAATAATCCATTATCAAAAGAAAAAGCTAAAGAACAACATTCTATGGAGAATTCTTTTAAAATTTTATTACATTCCTTAGAAAGTTTGAAACGACATAACTAAAGCTTCCCTCTCTATCCACACTTCATTAAATATGCCCCCTTTCCAATGCAGATGTGGCCTACAGAATCACAATCAGCATATAGAATATGAAAAGTAAGTTTAATGAATTAAAGTAGCTTTGTTATACCTCAAGCAAATGGACTATGAAAAATTGGATTCATTCTCTACAAAAGATGATATAGCAAGATCTAATTACATTTTTAACTGAAACAAAGGTAAATTGGATTAATGCCCTACAATAGATGATATAATGATATCTAATGACATTTTCAACTCAAATAAAGGTAAGTTAAGTAAGATCAAGGTAAAAAATGATGGCATCCAACTTCTGAGTGGCAGTTACTGTATATATATCTAGCTAGATGCTATAACATAAAGATATTTGTTATATGTGAAGTTAAAAATATGAAAGGAATGTGAAATTTTGACCATGCACAATAAGTTCCTTTCAAGGACTAGATCAAACCATAACATTGTTATCAATATAGTCAACTCACCCATTCTAGTACGCTTCTAGTAGTTTCATGATAAAAATCAAACTCAATAAACTTCAAACAACATAACTTAACCAACAATAAGTCTGAGCTTAGTTATCTAAGGATTATATCATACTAAGTTACCTTTTGAATATAACATTGAAAATCAGTGTAAAAGAAATGAAGACAAATTAGTGATTATGTTGGATGAATGTGATGAAATAAAATAGAAATTACCTTGCTTCTTGCTACTGATGAGTGGTTATGAAACCAGCTCATAAAAAGATAGATAAGATAGATGAATGCCTTATAAATCAGCCTCTTCAAGGGGGAAACCTCCTTTACATTATACAAATTAACAATTCCTAGATTATACAAATGGTAAAACCTCCTTTCTATATATAGGACCCTAGGGGGTCATAATATAATCAGAGCCGACATAATAATAATAATGTAAGGACGAAATATTTGTTGTGGGATTCTATGGGGAACAATAATAACAATACGGGGACTACATGGGAACAACAATATAATAAGGGGGTTGTACTAATAAGAATAAGGGATTACACTAGTAGTTTAGGGACCTAGATGCCCCCCTCCTTCATAAAGTGTTGTCCTCAACACTTGAGCAGTTCTTGATGCTTCTATTTAAACTTCTCATCCTCCCATGTGGAATACTAAATGGGTAAGTTCTTCCAATTAGTGAGATACTCCGAAATTGATCGATTTCGTAGCTATTGGGTTCATTTTTCTGTGATTGCTCCAGGTTCCAATATGATTTTTCCTTCCTCGTCAAGTTGTAGAAATATTTTTTGAACTAGGATCTTTTGCAAATTTTGAATTATTGGCCACACTTCTTCATCCTTCTTCCATTCATCCCCTGCTTCATTTATCCAATCTGGTTGGATAATAGAAATAGAACAAAACAATGTTTCAACATCCTCATCCTTTCTTGAGAGTGCATATGCAACACCATTTTGCTTCCCTTTTTTGTAGATGATTTCAAAGTCATAACCCAACATATTTGTAACCCATTTTTTTTGTTCTTGTAAAGATAATATTTGTTCTAAAAAGTATTTAAGACTATCATAATACATTTTGACCTTGAAGTGTCTTCCCATTAGGTAAGGTTTCCTTTTAATAAGTGGAGGTAGTATTTCCAATGTTTCCTTATCATTAATAGCTTGCTTGAGATGTAATCATAAAAATACCCAATCACCTACACCAAAACATTTTTCACTGCGATGTTTATTTTCTTGTTGTTTCATTTGATTTTGCACCAAAGTGGTGTTATCGTTTAAAATTTGGAGAACTTGTTTTTGATGCTCGATGTGATCTTTCACTGCTTGAACCTTTTTCTTCTTCATATGTCCTTCTATCTTGAGAGTTTGAGGAGTGGTAATTTCTTCCAATACATTACAGGATATGGTTAGATTCATTTCTTGATGATCTATGTGATGTTTCGCTTCTTGAACATTTTTCTTCTTGATATGTTCTTCTATCTTGATAGTTTGAGGAGTGGTAATTCTAGCCATTGCATCACAAGATATGGTCGGAGTCATTTCATCTTTCTTGATGTGATCTTTCACTTCTCGAACCTTTTTCTTCTTGATATGTCCTTGTCTCTTAGGGTTTAGAGGAGTAGTAATTCTTTCCAATGCTTTACAAGATATGGTCAGATTCATTTCTTTTTTCTCTGGGGTTGGTTCCTGGATTATATACTCTTATTTTGACGTTTCTTGATCCTTTTCTTCCTCCTCTCCACAATCAAGATAAAATAATTTCTTCTCAACACTCTTGTGACCATTAATGTATTTGTTATCACAACTGTAAAAAATCCTTTTTTCTCTTTTTTTCTTCCAATTGTTGTGGTGTAACCCTTATAGGTTGTGGAAGTCTAGGGGAATCAACAATTCCATATTTATAGTTATGAGGGATAGACTTCCTTGTGGTCATAAGTTTTCTTTCCACTTTGTAATAAAGCACTTTTTCTCTTGTTTCTTCCAGTTGTTGTGGTGTTGCTCTAAAGAAGGCGTTTCTCTTTCTATCCTCATAATGTGCTACCATTTCCTCCATCAAAATTGACCATGTAACAAGTTGTTTACGAGAACAAATCCCTTTATACCATGAAAATTGATCTGGTTCTAAATATGAAGATGCAATACATACCTTTTGTAACATTGGATCAAAATATTGCTCCATCTGTAGTATCGAATTTACTTGATCCTTCCCATCAAACTTCCTCATATCACATTTTCTTGATTTTAGGAGCTCGATCTTGAAACAACTGTAACTTTGTAATTTCAGATCCTTTTTTTTTCACTTGGTAGGAGCTCAATATTGAACCTAATATATCTCTTTAATTTTGGATCTCCAAGGTTTGAAATTGCTTCCTATGGTAACCCGATGAGTAGTATTTCTAACTCCACAAGTCTGATCAAGATTTGATTCACCAATGAAGGGTTATGCCAAATCACCAACGATGACCTGAGTATAGACTAGTTTAGTAGAGCCAACTTGTACGATGTGCCTTGGGTCATTGTTTCAACCTTAGATTCTGAAAATTTTACCCAAACAACTAGAATTTGTCCTCTTTCTACAAGTTGTTACGAAAATTCAATCTGATGCTCAGAGCGAAAGTTATGATGATTTTCCCAAGGTGACCTTTTTGGAATGTAATTCAGGGGTCTACAAAAACCTTAACTTCCTCAGATTATATCTTCGAAAGTATAGTGACACAAGATCTTAAATTTGGAACCGAGGTTTAGACCGATTTCTTCTCAAATGGTTTCTTCTTTTTTTGTAGCTTCTGAAACTTCATAGCAAAAGTGTTATAGCGAAAAATCCATGATGACCTATTTTAGATGAAATTATGGAGCTTTCCAAAACATTAACTTCCACAAATCATACATCATAACATATAGCGAGACAAGATCTGAAATTTGGACCTAAGGTTCAACGCGATTTCGTCTCATATGGTTTTTTTTTTATCTTCTGAAACATTGCAGAAAAATGTTATTGCGAAAATTCCACGATGACTTGTTTGGAGCAGCGAAACCCTAGAATCCAAAGCTCTGATAACAAATGTTATGAAACCAAGTCACAAAAAGATAGAAAATATAGATGAACACCTTATAAGTCAGCCTCTTTGAGCGGGAAACCTCCTTTACATTAGAAAAATGAAGAATTCTCGGACAATAGAAATCACCAGACCTCCTTTCTATATATAGGAGTCTAAGGGGTCATAATATAAACAAACCCAACATAACAATAATAATGTAAGGGCACAATAATAACAATAGTGGGCTTCTATGCAGCACAATAATAACAATATGGGGACTACATGGGCACAACAAGATAATAAAGGGATTGTACTAGTAAAAATAAGAAGCTACACTAGTGTATAGGGACATGACATGAGCCTTCTAGGGGATTCTTGGATGAAGTTGATCATGATCTGCTTTCTAAAATCAAAGAGACACTTTCTAGCTATTGTGATTTGATGGAAAATAACCCTAATTCTTACGAAAATGAATATGGAAAGCAATAAGCATCGATGATCCTGGTTTTGAAGAAGGTGTCTCAAAGTCTAATATGGATATTATTTTAAATTTCTATAGCTAGCAAAGGGTTTTCCTAGCAGGGTTCCCTAGAAAGAAATGTTTTTTTGTTATAGCGTGTCTGTGTTTTATTTCTATTCTATTCCACTACAAATTGGTAGAGATATTTTTTGTCTTGATGCAACAATTAGTTTCTTATTTATTCATTCAAGTAGTAGTAGAATTTCAAGGAAATTCTACACAAGCGACAATTAATCTATATTTTCACTTATATATTTTGCACGTAAAATTCACAACTAAATTTTCATCCAAAGTGTTTAGGTTACTCGCAAGTTGTATCACAACATATCTCAACATTGCAAGGCATAAATAATACTATTCAATAAGGTTAATATTTGAGATACAAAAATCTTCCCAAGTTATGCAAGCAAGAAAACTACTAATTTCTAGTTGTAAATCTATTCAACCAGAACAAAATTATGCCATTTTCAACACCCTCTAGTCAAAGTTATTCCTGGCCTCATTCAACTCAATTAAGGATATTTCAATCTCGTTGAGATTTATCCTTCATTTCATGCTTCTAAGTTATATATTTATGCAACGTAATATATCATTTATGTTAAGTGATTATTTATGGGGAGACTCTATCAGAAATTTGCAGTAGAAAATAGAAGATTGTTTAGTTCCTAGTGTTATAAAATTCCAATTTTAAAAAAGTATTTTTGGTTGTTTCCCTAAAAATATTTATAAAATTTTCAATCCCAAAGCCATTTCAGGGAGAATTTTATTCAGGGAGAAATTTAGTATTTTTCTTGGAAAATTTGAATGCGACTAAAAGAATTTTTTTGTGATTTCTCAAAAGGTTCCAGCACCAAATATTAGTGAATTCACAGAAAATGAGTGAATTCACAGAACTTAAGATTTGGAAATAATTAAATTTCACTTCACTTTTCAAGGACCATATATGAGTGAATTCACAAAACATGAGATTTGGATTCTGGAAACACTTAAATTTCACCTCATTTATTTGGATTGGAAGTTCACCGAGATACAAACATGTAGCATTAAGGATTTACTTTGCTTCTTTAAGGACAATGTTCAGTTTATAAATAGTGATACAAGAATACTTGTATAGCTGCCTAACATAGTTCTTTGGTCACAACTAATGAAACTGAACTCCATCAATACATAATAGACAAGGTAGAATGTAAGAGAGCATCTACTTTTCAACATATACTCTGACCAGAATAAACATCTATATAGTCATATAAAGTTATCACCATAACAAAAAAGGAATTAAAAACCAAAATAAAAATAGGAACAGGCTTGGATTGTTATGGTTACTTGAGCAAAATTCCAAATAGGATCAATATGTTAATATGGAAAAAAGTATAGTTGATTATGATTTATTGAACCAAAGGGGTTAGCCCAACCGAATATCATTAATATTACTGGGTATTTGGCTAGTTCTATGCTGGAAGGTGCCTTGTTTCAAATCCCTTGGGTGAGGTGCACTAGTCAATGCCAATGGGTTTACCAGGGATGCCATCCATGAATGGGTGGAAACATCCATTGGGATTCCTCAAAGAGTTTTTCTTGGAAATAATAAAAATAGGACTTCCTAAAGAGAAATTTTGAGATGCATATAGTGTACACCCAGTAAAATCAGCTCTATAGATACATACCATAAAATAAGGAAAATACATATGCTTTTACCTATGTTCCCTCATTTTCCCTCCCGCCCTATGAAAAGTGAAAATACGCTACTCTTTAACTTAAAAGAAAGGATGAAAAAAATAGCGAATTTTGATAGAGTCCTTCTTGTGTGCAAGAAGACTAAAAGTGGGATGGAAATGCAACAAGGTTAGAAAGGAAACATATCTGGGTGCCATTAATGGATTGAAGAGGTAAAAACTTAACTCAAAACTCCCTTCAATCTCATTTTCCTTCCCACCCTATGAAAAGTGAAAATATGATACTCATAAACTTAAAAGCAAGGATGAAAAAAATAGTGAATTTTGAACTAGAGATCTAAGGTGTGTGTAATCCTCCCTATGTGGAAGAAGACTAAAAGTGGGGTGTAAATGCAGTTAGAAATGAAACATATTCGGGTCGCATTAATGGATTGAAGATCCAATGGTGGTGGGGTTCGATATCAGTCTGCTACTAGTAAAAACGTAATTCACAACACTATATGCTACTCTAAACTTAAAAGAAACAATGAACAAAATAGTGAATTTTGAACGAGTCCTCCTTGTGTGGAAGAAGAATAAAAGTGTGGTGGAAATGCAGCGAGGCTAGAAAAGAAACATATCTAGGCATCATTAATGGATTGAAGATCCAATGGTGGGGTTCAATATTAGACTACTACTCATAAAACATCAATTCACAACTCTATTCAATCTCGTTTTCCCTCCTGCCCTATGAAAAGTGAAAATATGCTACTCGTAAACTTAGAAGAAATGATGGAAAAAATAGTGAATTTTGAACTAGATATCTGAGCTATGTGTACTCTTCATTGTGTGGAAGAAAACTAAAAGTGTGGTGTATATGCAACAAGGTTAGAAATGAAACCTATTTGGGCACCATTAATGGATTGAAGATCTAATGGTGGGGTTAATTCACAACTCTCCTAAATCTCGTTTTCCCTCCCACTGTATCAAAAGTGAAAATATGCTACTAGTTTTCCCTCCCTCCACCTTACGAAAAGTGAAAATTTAATTCAAAACTCGCTTCAATGTCGTGTTCCCTTCGTCCCCGTGAAAAGTGAAAATATCTACTAGTTTTCTCTCCAACCTATGAACAGTGAAAATATACTACATGTTTTAGAAATTAAATGAAGATTGGAATTAGGAGGGCTTTGCTACATCAAAACTAAGGCTGAGTTTTTTCAAAAATGTTAAAATTTCCCTCCCTCCCTAGAGAACAATAAATACAATATTTATATAGTATAGAGTAGATGTGTAGGTGTAATGTAAGTATGTAAACAATTGTAACTATGGGCTTGAATAAAGAATAATAGTAATAATAATAATAATAAAAGTCAGAAGTATGAGAATGAGTGAAAAATTCTAAATGTTGGCTCAATTAATAATAAAAATAATAAAATTCAATTTGTTATATTTTGATTTTGTTATTAACTTTTGAATAGGTTTTGTTACAATACCATGAACCAAAACCATGGCTTATCAATACCTCAAGCCCAAAATCCATAACTTATTTCACAACCAAAATATCTTATAACAATATGACAAGATTATTAACCATGTATATTGACCCCCCACTTTATAGTGGATATTATTAACTTGTAAAAAATTGAATTTGTTATAATACCGTGGGCCAATACTATGGCTTATCAATACCACATGCTCTAAAAACATAACTTATTTCAAAATCAAAATATTCTATAACAAAATGAAAATATTCTTAACCATGGAAATTCGTTCTCACTTTACCATGGATATTATTAACTTGGTAATAGACTTTGTTACAATACCACGGGCTAATACCATGGCTTATCAATATCACATCCCTAAAAAACATAACTTATTTCAAAATCAAAATATTTTATAAGAAGATGACATGATTCTTAATCATGGATATTCACCCCCGATTTGTCATTGATATTATGAACTTGTGAATAGCTTTTGTTAAAATAGCATGGGCTAATACCATGGCTTATCAATACCACATGCTAAAAAATCATATCTTATTTCACAATCTAAATATTTTATAACAATATGACAATATTCTTAACCATCGATATTCACCCCCACTTTACCATGGATATTATTAACTTGTAAATAGCCTTTGTTACAATAACATTGGCCAATATCATGCCTTATCAATATCACTTGCCCAAAAATCATAACTTATTTCACAATAAAAATATTTTAATTTAATTTAATTTTATAACATTTATTATTTGAAACTAATAGGAAAAGGGTTGTAACTAGTTTTGATATATATATATAAACCCTCTATCCTCACGACTACTAAAATTATTCCCACATAAATTAAATTAAGGTTTTAATAAAATAAAAAATTAGAATACTTTTGTATTTAAAGATGTGAAATTTATATAATACAAATATTGGTAAGAACCGACACAAATCTATCTTAACTAAGGATCCAAGTGATGATAGCAAGCAAAGTGAAGGGAAGAGAGGGGGAGGGAGATAGTGACAAAGATGAAGGGTGGAGAGAGAGAAAGAGAGTGAGAGAGAGTGAGAGAGCGATGGGGGGAGACAAAGGGAAGGAGGTAGGAAGACAGCGAGGGGAGAGAGAGAAGAAGAGTGTGGGGAAGAGAGATATGGAGTTGGAGGGCGAGAGAGAGGGAGGAAAGAAATATGGCATAGGGAGATAGAGGTGGAGAGAGAGGGAGGAAAGGACTAAGGCATAGGGATATAGAGGTGGAGAGAGGGAGGGAGTGACAAGTGATAGATGAATAGAGAGAGGGAGAGAACTGAGGAGGGTAGATAGAGAATATGTGGGGCTAAAGATAGGGAGAGAAGGGAAAGAGCGAGAGAGGGAGGCACAAAGATGAAAGGGGGAGAGAGAGAGTGATGGGGGGGGATAGAGGTAGGTGAGATAGAAAGGGAGAGAGAGGACTAAGAGAGAGATGAAGTTAGAGGGGTAGAGAGAGAAGGAAGAAGAAAGACATAGTGGGAGAAAGGTAGAGAGAGAGGGAGTGACATGGGAGTGATAAAGGGAGGAGAGATAGAGGGAAGAGAGAGAGGCAGAGAGGAAGAGGGAGCGAGAGATAGGTAGATATGGAGAGAGAGTGTGTATGTTTTGGGGGTGATAAGGATTGTGGCAATAGGAAAGAGACAGATAGATATAAATATAGATATTATACAATATTATATAACAAGCCTAGATCCATCCTAACCTGGATCTATCAAGTGCCAAAAAAAAGGTTTTCACATCGTGAGATTGGGTCCCTCTTGACACTTCATAGATCCAGGTTAAGATGGATGTAGGCTAGATTAATAAGTTTGTAGTTGTAGTTGATAAATTAACACTTTTTTTATGGTTGTGTTTGAAAACAATTTTCCATATTTGGTGTATTTATCATGATAATAATAATACTCTAATTTTAATTTTATTTTAATCTTACCTTTTTTATGCAATGATTTTGTTGTTAGTTTATAGAGATAGACATGTTATAATTTTGGTATTTGAAAAGGAAACATGTCCTCTTAAATTGGTTGTATTGAAAACATTTAAGTGAAAGAAAGAAACATGCCCTCTTAACTTTGTTTTATTAAAAACATAAGTTTTCGTGTATACTAGGTGGGTGCAAACAAGAGAAAGTATATGGTAAGTGGACTAAATAGTTGAAAACAAATGTTATTTAAGGAGAAAGTTACAAAAATCTAACAAATAGGCTAGGGTTAGGATATTACTATTTTGGGACATCTAAAGATGAAGGTACATTTTATGGAGGCGTAGTCTTAAGCCCTTGGGTTTAGGGCACATATTATGGGTATCTTGGACTTTTGGTGTGCATTAGTGGTGGAGTGTCCAACCAATGTGTAGGCAAAGTTTTTGATTTAGAAGGTTGACATCAATAAAGTATTCTCCCTCTCTCCCCAACTCTAAGATGAGGAGTGTGCATAATGGACTTATTATTGTAACAAATTGCAAATATTTGATTATCTTTAAGTTCAAGGGCTTGATGTGGCTGACTCAACCTACAAATATTTAAAGGAACTATGTGTTTTTCAATTAAAACCTTGTCGTCAAAGAGCTACAAAAGAGGAAGGCCTTATGGCTATTCTTAAGGGGTTGTAACAACCCTTGTCGTGTGGTAAATATGTAGATATGATGCTAATCGTCCTGATCTTAGTACATTCACGTATATAATGTAAATACTTTCCTATCACCTTGCATCGTGTAAATATGATAAATATTTTTTGCTTGCCCTCATGTACATGTTGAAGTTCAACTTTCATGATTATGTGAAACACTTCTACGTTATCCTTGTGTACATGGGGAAGATCATAATTACTCTACGCGATAAAAACACATAGTAATATTTTCACACTGAACATTATACAATAAACTTAACCATAATATCTTAGTGAAGAACAAGTAACTAGCTAGAATCTGGAAGGGTTTTTGTATTGACTGCTACTGAAATTCATTGCATTTAGGTGTGCCAATGTGTGGTGAGTTATAGTGAGTCCTAGGAAAACACAATGGAGCACTAGGTCAAAATTCATGGAAATGAATGAATAAGAGTATGTCATAGAGATTTTCAATGATTTCCAGGTGTGGTAAGATGGGAGTGACATGGTATGCTAAGTAATGTTAAGTCATTGTTTTGTGCCAGAGCAACATGTAGCCAATATGTGATAGGTGCCAAGGTTCGCTAGATAGTGCAAGAAAGTTTTAGCGAGCATTAGGGAAACAAAAGGGAGCACTAGCTTAAAATAATGCATGCAAAGGAATGATTAAGAGTTTGTGACAGGAAGTGTCAATGATTTTAGGGTGTGCTAAGGAGGGACTAACAAGGTATGCTAGACAGTGCTAAGGCATTCTACAGGCCAGGGAAACATAACAAGATGTGCTAGGTGCTAAGCTGTGCCAATGCATGGTAGGGAGAGTTATGGAGTGTTAGGGAAAAACAAGGGAGTGCTAGTTTCAAATGCATGGAAATGAATGAATAAGAGTGTGTGACACAGATTGTCACTGAATTCTAGGTGTGCTAAGGAGGGAGTGACAAGGTATGCTAGGTAGTTCTAAGGAATTCTCGAGTGCCAGGGAAACATGCCAAGATGTGACAAGTCCTAGGTTGTGCCAATGTGTGTCAAGGAGTGCCATGAGAACACAAGGTAGAACTTGTTCAAATTGCATGGAAATTAATAAATAAGAGTGTGTGATAGGGAGTGTGAATAAGTTCCAATTGTGTTAAGGGGGGAGTGACAAGGGTATATGCTCAGTAGTAAAAAGGCATGCCAGTGTGCTAGGGCAGGGCAGGGAGTGGAAAATAATGCTAAGGAATGCGAGGGATGATAATGTGTGCCATATAGTGCCAATGGATTGCTTCACGTGCCAGATGTTATGGCATGTGAAGATGTACACTATGTTTCTTAGTTGTTTTATGGGCACTATTGAATGTGAGCTTTGACTAGGTAACTTGTTAAGTGGGATGAGTTAATATTGCTTATGAGAGGCCTAATATGATTTATAGTCCATTAGGGAAACAAGGCATATTCTAGTTCTAGTAAATGTAACTAGGTAAAGTTGTTGTAGTCGAGGCAAGACTTGGTTGGTTTCCTAAGTCTGAAAGAGAATAAGGGTAGTTATGAGAGAATGATAATTAAGAAGTTCCATGGCCTGCCAAGGAATGAAAAGGCATGCTGACATATACCAGATAGTGTCAATGGATGTCAAGGAGTGTTTGGGATTGTCAGGGAATCATAAGGGAGAACTAGGTCAAAGTGCATGGAAATGAATGAATAAGAGATTATGCCAATGAGTGTCACTGAATTCTAGGTGTCCCATAGACAAAGTGTGTTACGAGAATTTCATATTAGGAATTGTACGAGGAAAGCTTATGATTTTCATAAGAGGATGGAAAGAGTATTTTGAGACAAAGGGAGACTTTGGTCTAGGCACAACATTATTTTCTTAATGACTTGGTTCGGTTCCCAAATCACAAAAAAAGTAAGGTTATATATGAGGGCATAAAAAACAGGGAGTGCAAAGGTGCGTATGGAATTTTTGGAACTGATCATACATGTTATAAAGTTCCAAGGAATGTTTGGCATGTCAAGAAATGTGAAGTGCTAAGGCATGGCAATGTGTGGTAGGTTCTAAGATGTGTTGCCAACACATCCTAGGGATTTCCAATGAAACAAAAGCGAGGACTTGTTTTAGCTACATGTAAATGAATGAATGTGCATGTGTGATAGGTAGTGTTAGCAAGCTATAGGTTTGCTAAGGAGAGAGTGACAACGTATCATAAGTAGTGATAATAGATCACAAGATCTATGTGAGAAGTTCCATGGCATGCCAATGTGTGCCAAGGAGTGTTGGGGAGTGTTAGGGAAGCACAATGGAGAACTAGGTCATAATGCATGGAAATAAAGGAATAAGAGTGTATGGCATGGAGTGTTAGTGAGTTCCAATTATGTTAAGGAGGAGTTACAAGGCATTCCTGGAAATGCTAAGGAATGATAGAATTCTAGGGTGGCATGCGGCCAAGATGTGCCAATGCATGTAAGGAAGTGTTAGCTGGGAGTGCGACAGAAATAGAAGGGGAACTATGTCAAAATGAATGGAAATGAAAAAATAAGAGTTTGTGATTAGAAGTTTCAGTGAGTTCTAGGTGTGCTAAGGACAAATTGATAAGGTATGTTAGGTAGTGTTAAGGCATGCTAGAGGGTAGGGAAACATGCGAAGATGTCATAAGTTCTAGGTTGTAACAAAATGTGTCAAGGAGTGATAAGGAGTGCTAGGGAAGAACAAGGGAGAACTAGGTAAAAATGCATGGAAATTCATGAATAACAGTTTGTGACTAAGAGTGTCAACAATGTTTAGGTGTGCTACGGAGAGAGTGACAAGGTATACTATGTAGTGCCAATGAATGCTAGAGTGTTAAGGTAGTAGGCTAAGATGTGTCAGGTGCTAGGGAAAACTAGGGAGTGTTAGGGGGTGTCAAGGGAACATAAGGAACCAGTAGTTCAAAATACGTGGAAGATAACAAATAAGAGTGTGTGAGAGGGAGTTTCAATGAGCTCTAGGTGTGTTAAGGAGGGAGTGATAAGGTTATATGCTAGGCAATGCCATGGTATGCTAAACTACCAAGGCATGTCAAGAAGTGCCACAGTGTGTTAGGTAGTGTCAAATCATGCCAAAGAATGTAGGGGATGTTAGCACATGCCACATAGTACTAAGGCATTCTAAGACATGTCAGGTGATATGGCATGTCAATATTTAAATTGTGTTGCATAATTGTTTAAGAATAAGGTTGGATGTGATGAGCCTTGTCTTGGTAACTTGTTAAGTGGGATGAGTGAGATTGTACATGATTACTCTAAGATGAGTTACAAGTAGTTCTTAGGTCAACACGACATATGTTGAATTTCCATGACACATGAGAATTTGGTTTTCGCCTTAGAATCTTTTATGCGAACACACTAAAATGCCACAACACATCTACTACGCATAATGAAATCTACCATGAAAGAAAAAGTAATGGATTGAATGCACATAGTTTACATTATGTTCATATTCATATGTTAATTCTTATTATTGTGATATATAATAGCCAATTATATGTCTGGTGTAAGACTCCTCTGGAGATTTCTATCCAACAACAACATATATGTGGTAAAAGGTGTACTATCAGAGGTTTCTCAACCAAATATAGAAACCGAAAGGGACCTTACTATGCACACATATGAAGAATTAAGAATATTGTTATCTATGAGTGTTGATGTGGGGGTATGGGACAAAATTACACAGGCAACGAAAATTTTTGTTCAACCTATCATGATCTAAAAAGGAAAATGTGTGATTATATATACATGTGTGATTGTATTTGGAGAAATGCCAACCTAACCCAAAAATATGTTGACATTTTGCTGGAGTTAACTTATAATTGTTCCTAAATTTAATAAACATGTAAAATAGGAATGAATTTTCAATACAAAATAAAAATTGATAAGAACATGGACAAGGTGAAAGTGTAAAAATTGGTATGGTTTAAAGGGACAAATCCCTTTGACAGGTCTTAAATGCGGTAATGAAGGTTGAGCCTCGTTCTATAACCCCTTTGGGCATCCATATTAGGAATCGTTGTATGATGCAACACTTCAGATTAATTTCTATAGCAGTGATGTCAGCATTTGTATAGCGACATGGGGTTAGAGTTGGCCTACCAAAGCTCATTGGTATACTTTGGAAGTTCTCTAGGGTGATGCTTTAGATGATTTAGAGTACGAGGGCATCATTTGATATTTATATTGCATTGAAGAAGATTTGGAAGCTAGATATTGCAGAAAAACCCCTTTTTCTCAATAGAGAAGCACATGCCACTAATGCAAGTAATAGAAAGTACACAGATTTGAAACTCAAATCACATCTCTATTTATTACTCTTTGAAACAAGAAATAACTAAAAATTTCAAACACTATTGTTCTCTTTTCCTTTAGTATAGAAGGTATAATGAATTTGGAAATGTGTACAACAATGTCTCAACATTCTTAATTCCTAATCCTAATGCACCTTCCTTGCATGGATAGAAAAGACAATTAAAGTCCATCAGTAGTGAAAATGATATGAGATATGCAAACATGCTTCCTTGGCTAAGGCTAAGAATTAATAACTTGGGAAATGCTCCTTTCAACTGTGCATGTAAAAACTAAGTAAACAAAAGAGTTTCACTACTCCAGGTGCCAAAAACGAACCCACTACCTAAGATAAGTTCTTTGCCGAAACCAAGATATTAAGGACTCATAAAATTTGTTGCTTCCTTCGAGGGAGGTGTATGACAAATAGAATAAGCTATCATACACTATCCTCCAAATTCGTTCACCTTTAACATAAATATTGTGCCCACAAGAGGACAATGGACCAATATCCAATAGACTTCTCTAACCAAATGGAGATCCTTGTCCTCAAATAGCGAGATAATAAGGGAATGTCAAGTAGGGTGGAATATATCACCACCTAATGCTTAAGAACAAATGAATTAATCCACACTTTGTGATAAAAATGAATTCAATCCTTCTTTATTTATATATTTTCTAGAGGGGTTTCATATTCTTAAGTGATTAAGTAAACCTACTCCAAACCCCAAATTTCGGTTTTTTATGCCTAGTTTCCTCAAAAATTGCCCAAAAATGGGTATTTTGGGTTTTTCCTCTTTATGGAGGACTATGGTCTAGGGGGATGGATAGGATATACTTTTCAACATAAAATCCATTCATTCTAGTGGAGGAGATATAGAGAAGCCTTTAATAAGGACCTTTCCAAAATCAATTTGTAGGAAAATACATTTTCAAAGCTTAAACATAGTTCTAGATTCAAACAAGAGTAGTCATTTTTAAAAAAGTTATTAATTCCCATTGAATTGGAGCCAACATGAAATCTCAACCATTTATATTTCTACTAGACAAGGAAGAATTTATGAAAAGTCCTGGGCCCTTGGATTGAGTATTTGATGTAAATCTCTTGATTAGAAATGTAATAAGAGATGCAGTTTATATCGAGGAAAAGGCATAAGTAGAGGGCTAGTTAATAATTATCTCTAAAACATTGTCAATAGAATCCTAACATATTTGAAATGGAAAAACATAACTCCATGTTTACTTTTCTCTTTAGAAAGTTTGCTAATTTCCATGATTGAAGCATGTATTCATGCCTTGAAGGAATCTCACAAATGCTATTGATATTAGTTGAATTAAGGAAAATGTTAAAAGTTACACTCACATAGAGATATGGAAGAAAAGTATGTTGATCTTATTGTCCCAGACTCCAAACAAAGAATGTACAAAAGGTGAAAAAACCAAGTCAAAAGGTATGTGTAGCTTTTTTCATGTAGAGGTAGTTGTCAACTCCACACTCTATAGCGCATGCTTTGCAGTGGAAGTGACATAAAGGTTTCCATGAAGAACTTTGAATTAAAATGAGTGGAGCTTGATGCTACATGTCCATTATTACCCCACTTTCTGTATGAGTTACATGAGATAAAAATAATGAGATACGGGAGATACAAAGTAGATACTATTGTTATTCAAATTTACATCTTCCATAAAATATTTTCTCCATAAACCTAATTTAGCATGAATCTCTTCCATTGACGCACCTAGGTGCAAATAGAAACGACGTCGATGGGCCAAGTTCAGTTTAGAAAATTCACCATTAGTTTCAACTGTAAGATCTCCTATTTTTAGTTCAGAGTTCAGTTACAAGTAGTGAAAGAGGACTCACTGATCAATCATGATTAATCATGAGTCAAAATCTACTCACCCTCTAAATGGTCCGATATAAATATTTTTGAGTCAAACTCAAGTTGACCAAGTTTAACTCATGGGAAATGCAAGTATTTCAAGTTTAGGTATGTTGCATTGCTAAAAACTATATGGCAGTCGTTCAAAAATTTATTTCTTGTTTCTCAGGCCCAAATCTCATACGTTGAGACCTCTATTAATCAATCACTACCCACTATTACACAGTCCAGACTTAGTATAAGGGAACCACCAAGGTGAGCCTAAGTCCAGACTCCATATCAGGTAGTCACTAACGTGTGCTCTATCAATACATCATATCAACCCTCAAGTAGTCGCACATCACCTTCAGTGTGTGTTACCTTTAGGCTTAGCCACTTCACTATTCAACAATCGAGGTACATTGGCACTTGCCTTAAATAATAGGTATATTACTATATTGAAGTTTCAATGTCGTTTTCAATGGCAAGTTTCAAGTTTCACTGTTTAGAAATCAAATGTTCAACATATTCATTTGGTTATTACTTTTCAACCCTATAAATGGGGCTTAAATAGATTTAAAAAACGAACTAAGAAATAGTTTCATAACAAGCATCGACCAAATCATCAAGCATTCCTTCCTTGGTCTATGTCTTGGAGAATTCAAAGACTTTAACCATGCATTCACAACTTTGGGTGTTTTTGTTCTTCTAGAATCTGTTATTGATGTATTGGTTCAGTTGTCTTATGCTATACGAACTTGCAAATTCAAGATTAAAACGCAATATATGTTGATAATATTTCCTTTAGGTAGCATTTCCTCATATATACCTAATTGTGTTTCAAGGTCATAATGATATATTAGGTCAAAATGTACTTGTGTTGCTAGATGGACACCTCTTTGATCCCTAACAAAACCTCACATCCTCTAAAACCAACCCTCTTTTGTACGAAGCTATATATAGAATTTTTAATTTTAATTTTTTATTATCTTTCACAGGAGCCAAATTATATAGAAGGCACAATTCCAAATGTAAAAAGAAGCCACAATTTAAACGGGAGTCCAAAAGGAAACAATGTCGAGGGAGAAGGACACTTCTTGGGCTTATTGTGAAAAGATTCTTGGAGACCCTAAGCTCCTTTGTAAATTTTGCAAAGTGAAATCTCGAGGAGGAATTTATAGATTCAAGTATGACCTTACACAAATATGGAGCCATGATATAGGTCTATGCAAACATGTTGATAAAAATGTCAAACACCAAGCAACCTTGGCCATTGATATGTTGAGTCAACATAATGCAAAGAAAAAAAGGCAAAAAAAAGAAATAAGAACTCCTCAAGCTGACAATTTTTCTTCCACTACCCCATTATCATCTCCTCTGTTAAATCCTTAATGCAGATCCCAAGTTTCCCACAAACGCCTCCAGGCCCAAGTCAAACTCAAGACCAAATGAATCCTCCTATGTTCAACATTGGAGGCCAAATGAATCCTCCCCAGACAAAACCCAGTTCCCAAACTACCATGGATACCACTGATTGGAAAAAAATATCCATAGTCAGGTAGTGAAGGACTTTGCTAAATTTTGGTACTATTTTGACATACCTTTCCACTATGTTATAAGTCCTTATTGGCAAGCTATGATTGATGCAGTTGTTGTTGCAAGTCTAGGGTTCAAATCTCCTTCATTAGAGATCATTATGACAAATTTTCTATTACAAAGTATTAAACATGCCATGCTTATGCTATTTGAGTTTTTTTCATCAAGGGTAGAAACAGGGTGCGCGATCATGAGCGATGGATGGATAAATCAAAGGAATATAACTTTAATAAATCTCCTTGTATCTTTTCCGGTAGGTACAATGTTTCTCAAATTAGTGGATGCCTTAGACAAGGTTAAGACTGCACAACTTATTTGTAAAATGATGGAGGAAGTCATTCTAGAAGTGGGAGAAGAACATGTTGTACAAATTGTGAGCGAAAATGTAGCTAATTATATGGTTGCTGGTAGACCTTTTGAGATTAGGCACCCGACTATTTTTTGGACCTATTGTGTTGCCCATTGTATAGATTTAATGCTTGAGGACATTTGTAAGCTTCAATGGATACATGAGGTTGTGGAGAAGGAAAAATCCATAACCAAATACCTATACAACCACATTATTGTCCTAAACACCATGAGAAAATACATTGAAGGTAAAGAAATTATTCGACCTGGAGTGACTAGATTTGCAACAAATTTCCTATATTTGCAATTTGTTGTTGAGCAAAAGATAAATCTGAAGAGGATGTCCTTGGGACATGAGTGGATGGAATATAAAAATTTGAACACCCTTGAACGCATTGAATTTATGGCATTTGTGTTTAATGATGGTTTTTGGAAAGATGTCGAAAAGATTATTGCTATGATGGAGTCCGTTGTTAGAGTTCTCAGGTACTTCAAGTCTTTTTTTTTTCAATTTCATTTCAAGCTTCTTTTTATTTTAAATTTTTCATATTAATTTAAATCTGAAAGCTTGAACTTTCAGGATGGCTCATGGTGACAATATCGCTATGGGTTACATTTATGAGGTGATGGATCTCGCAAATGATGTCATCAAAATAAGGCATGGGGATGATGAGGAAAAGTATATACCTCTTTGGGACATTATTTATGCACATTGGGGTAGGAAATTGCACTCCTCCTTACATGATGCTAGGTACTACTCAAACCCATAGTATTTTTATGATAAGAGCAAATTTAATGAGGATGGGGAGGTTCACATAGGACTTATGACATGCATGGAAAGGTGCTCCCCTGATCCAGAATTTCAAAGTCATGTATTTTGCCAACTATACTATTATAGAGCACCACCTAAATTATTTTCGTATACCAGTGTTAGACGAGAAAGGTCTAAGGTGTTGCAAGGTACACTTTGAGGCTTGAAGACTTTATCAGTTCATTAAATTTGTTTAAACTTTATTTTGTATGTTAAATGTTGTATTAATTTTTTTCTTTTATTAAGATTTTACTATTAAGTATTTGGTATGTGTTATAGACATATTTGGGAACTACAACCCCAATCTTATATGCCGATAAACTAAAGGGCTCTTTAACCCCTAAAATTATTGTTTCATACCTTAAAGGATCACGGTTAACTGATTACATCATTCCCCAAAAGTTCCACCTGAAAAACCATTCAGAACTGGCCAAAATAGGACCATACTGACTGCTCCACTATCAGGGTGTGATGCATACTGACTGTTAAACTGGCCAGGTGTGATGCATACTGATGAGGCCTTCTGTAGGGTGTGATGAGTGAGGATGGACAAATGTCCAAGGCAGTTGGCTAAGTGGATGCTCATGGAATATTTTGAAACTTTTCTTATGACACTTGCCTCTCTGAATTTGCCCAGGGATGAGTAAGAGATCCAAGAAATCTCCTTGTGGAACCAAGCACAACAAGTGGAATGACAGTATTAAAAAACCAAGAGATGACTAACACCCTTGCACACATCTATAAATGGATCCATCATCTGAGAGATTTGGAGGCTGGAAGTTTGAAATTTGCAAGGAAGTGCTAATAGTTTGTCTTTGAGAAGGATAATTTTATTGTTGGGTGATCTTGCTTTTCAAGAGGTGAAGAGGGCTTTGATGCTGGGAGGATGATGCCGAATCAAACAGTTCGGTTGTAATTCTCCCTTCATATTTAATAAAATTATTTGATTTTTCCTCCATACAATCATGTCTTTGTGAATATTGTTATTTGTCAATGCCATTGTATGTTCATTGTATTTCTAATTCTGCAATGCTTATGATATGATAGATCAATATGCCTTGATTTTGTTTTGTTCCTTTGTCTCTGTAGGTATTCTCTAAGTGGGATAAGTAGGATAGGAGTTGCACGTTGTATCAAGGGGGACAGAGATAAAGCAAGGAGTCAAGCAGATGATCCAAGTTGCTTCCTTTGCCTCTCTCTTATCTCTCATACATAGAGGGAATACCGAATTGCTTTGATTGTTTGCTTCGAGGATAGCTGCCAATCCAAGAAGGTTAGTAGATCAAAAAGACACTAGTTTTCCAAGAAACAAAATGGCGACTCTCCTATGGATCGAATAGATCATTTTTTTTTATTGTTGTTTGATTTGTAAGCTATAGACGGAGCCTGAAGTTAGCCAAATAGCCTTCGAACTGCTCTTGCTCTGCAAGTGCATAGTAGATGAATGTTGCTTCAGTCAATCCTTCGTTTAGTTTATGAACTAAACATTTGAATTACAAGAATTCTAGATGCCCTTGTGGTAGCTCAGTAACCTCCCAAGATCGTTCCTCTGTACTTTTCTCTTTACTTTCCATCATAGCTTAGCTTAAATCACTTATATCAACTACAATTTTCAGCCAAAACCCACCTCAGTTGTGCTCCCTGGCCCATCACACTGTCTTTCACTGTCAAATAGTATGAATCACACCTCCTAAGCTTGAAATGTGTGATTCATCCATATTTTTGGGAAGCCTAGGCGTGATTACTGACTTAGCCAATTTCCCTCCCTGAAATTTAGGTGTCTTGTTTTTTGTTTTCAGCTCTTTTAAGTTGATTTGCTGCTTATAAACAATACCTCATTAATGAAGCCTTCTTTCTTTTCATAGATCAAGATCCATTTATTAGGATTAGTAAATGTTTTTATGTATTTGACCATCATTTACAATCCTTTGTGAAAATTTTCTTAAATCGATCTATCATTTTGGTACAAAAGTGTCGTAACTAATGTTTTGTGTCAAAAAGAGAAGTGCCATCGAGTCTCCCTTCTTTGAATAGTCGATTGAAATTTTTGTCATGTATTTGATTTTATTTTTTGTTATTCGAAGTGTCAAAAGCATTTTCTATTGGAAATTAAAAAGTTTCGTTCAGTCTTCCTTTCCATATTGAAAAAGAAATTGTCGAAATGTCACTTTGAGTGAAATATTTAAGATCTATACTTAGTTTTCCTTTTTGACATTTCTCACATTACTGGAACGGAAAAAATATACATGCATTTTGCATTTTCATTTATCTTGTGTGCAAAAAATGATTTAGGAAAGTGCATTTAGAGTGTGCTCTTTGCTCCTTGTTTGAAAGAATCGTAATTTTCTTTCCCTAGTAGCTACGATTTTCATTTATCAAAACAAACAATGATTGCTTATCATTATAGATTGCATTTTTAGGAATTTGAAATCAACATCATGTGGTGAACCTTTGAAAGACAAACTTTTGAACAAGATCAACTCTCAAATAAATCTCAATGAACCTAATAACACTTTCGAACCTAACGCAACACATCTAGAGGTCTAGGATAGAGATGTGTTCTAGCATTGTAAAATCTAGTAATTATCATTTTCATAGAAGGTTAGGTGATTCCTCCTCTTTTATATGACAAATTCTATCACTTAATCGTGCTACCCGTACCATTGAGTATATATTGGGAGACCACAATACGCTTACATCCTTCATCTGTAGGAGGCCATGTCTGTCGCCCTATTGATCGTAATGCATTGAACACAACATTCAGAAAGATTGATTGTCGTACATAAGTCCTTGGTAATTTCTCTTTAATTTATCACCAAGGTGTATATTGCAGTTTTGTGATCAGTTTGGTAATCCTTCTATCTAGATTTCCAGAGTAGTCACTTTCGTTACTTTTTGACTCCTTAAAAGAAAAGGTCCATTTGAGCACTTGTCACTTTAGTCTCATTAGAAATCGAAGGTGACTAGAGTCATCTTTAGCTTTTTCTCAACTCTTAAAAATTGAAAAAGGAAAGTTATGTCAAAGCTTCATTACAATTTATTAAATTCATAATAATATCTCCATTCCTTCATTCATCTTATGTTGAGATAATGGAGTCCACCAATCAAGTAATCCATATCGAACAAAATCCTAGTCCATTTTATTCTTGGGGAAATATTGGTGATCCGTATATGGCTACATTCTCCCTTATAGGAATCACAATTGGCCTGCGAGTATGACTATTCTCAACCTCTGTCCTTCATAATACCATGATTCCTTAGCAATCGAATCAGGAACCAGTTGATACTGAAGTTGACCCTTCACCTTCTTCTTCATTTTTTTCTCCCTCCCCTTCTTCCTCTTCGCTTAGTGAAAATAGTGATGCTTGTAACCAGGTGACTCAGAAGAAGAGGAAAGGGAAGGAAAAGGAGAAAAATTCAGTCAAGGAAGGGGGCGCATAATTTGTAGATGAGACCATCTTCATGGAGAATGTCTGTGCATTCCTTGGATCTTGAGAGAATGGTCCCCTCCCTCGTTCGCACCAAACAATGTCATCAACCTCTGGTGAGCATGTGGACAACACACCATCGACTAGTAATAATGGGCAGAAAAGAAAGGTCCAAATTCAATGTAAGTTATGTGAAGGGGACTATACCCTTTCCTGTTATCCTTTTTTGGATGAAGCCAAAGGATTCTTGCATAATTGTCCTGCTTCACTGCAGTGACTTCCACCTAGATACAAGAAGATCTCCCCGAATCCTTTACTAATTGAAAATCTGACTGACATAACTCAACCATCGGTTGAAATAGCTATCAGTTAAGGTGAATCTTCTGAGTCCATACCGGACCAAAGTCCACAAGTTGAAATGGTATTCGACCCTGTTTTACCTTCAGAATATCATACACATCCTCAAGAGAGTGAGAATGATACCGTTCAAATTATTTTTATCACTTCAAAGTCTAATGAACATGGGGGCAATCTTCCCATCACTTCACAATAGGAAGAAAACCCCCCGTTCTCACTACTCAAGGGGTTATTTAAATCTTTTATTCGATACCCCATCCAAGCAGTCTAGTCACTTCCTTTGATTGGAATCGACTAGCAAGATCTCACCTTCCTTCTGATGTACCATTCTGAATCATAATAAAAGTTTACAAAATGTTCATGTTTGGTACTATCATAGATGAAGGGGAATCAGTGAGTACCCTTTCCTCAATTGCTTGAAAAGCACTTGGTTCACCATCGCTTATGCCTGCCATATACAATTTGTCAGGCTTCAACAAAGGAACTAGTCGACCATTAGGGGTCCTTCTTAAGTTACCCATAACTTAGAGAAGTAAAATTGTTCACTTGAATGTGATGGTAGTCGAAGGACTATTAGATTACAATCTACTCCTTGGATGTGACTATGTTTATAAAATGGAATCTATTGTTTCCACACTCATTTCCGTGATTTTTTTACCACATGAAGGCAAAATTGTCATTGTTGACCAGCTTTCATTACCTGGTTCAAACGTAGCTCCAAGTCAATCATCATCCCTAAATTGTCCTCTTGTGTCAAGAATGTCTCTTCAACCTTCATTACATCTTCCTGATTGCCAGGAGTAGTCCGGTGAATGTAATGAAGCTTAGGGGTCATGCAACCTTATCTATCTTGATATGAACCCAGCTGAAAAGATAAGTTTCCTTGTCGATTATGTGATTGGAAGTGCCATCCCACAACATTCACCTTTGTCCACTATATGGACGAAGCCATGGAAGTGTTTTGTTATTGTGTTTTCCAAGGAAGTGTTTTGTCTAATTGCTAACAAAAACCATCCTGCTTAACCACAATGATTTCCATATGGTTACTAAGAGACTCTCATTTTCATCATTCTCAGGGCATGCAACTTTTTTCAATTTCATTTTCTAGCCTTTTTAGCTTTTTAGCTTTTTTAACTTCTTAGGTTAGGTGATTGGTCTAACACACCATTCACCTTTTTCTACTTTGCAAACAAAGCAAAGGAAGTCTTTTGTCTAAATGCTAATGAAATTATCCTACCTAACCTCAGTTGTTCCTTAGATTTTTATTTTTTTTCTAGCTTTGTCCTTTCAAGTTTTGTCATTTGTAGCTTACATGAAAAGAAAAACTGAAAACTGAGCATGTTGTCGCATGGTTTAAGCTTGTTAAAAAATAAACCTACCCTTGAGCATATGTTACCGCAAGGTTCAAGCTCGTTAAAAAATAAACCCGCCTTCAGTAAACAACCTTTGTGATTGCCATGCTATCATCCTTTTGAGACTTGGTTGTCTTCTGCCATCACCTCCATTCTTTTGGCCGATCAAACACTTCCACTTGATCTTTTACCCTTTGAGGAACAACTGCGATGAGCGGTCCAGTTAGCCAACCTCTTCACATCACCATGTTTTGAGAAGTTCCAAGCTTACCCGGAACCAATTGCTACCCTAAACGCCACTCGTTCCTCAAAAACCAGTCACCTTTAAAATCTTTTCAAACTCATTAAATATGAAAAGGTTTTCGAATTATTAGCTTTTCCAGCACGTTAAATTAATCAAAATGCCATCCCTCTTGTATATTTTAATCTTTTTTGGACCTGAGAGATTATCTCATGAAAAAGTTAGAGTGCTTGACTTTTTTCAACTTGCTAAAGTGATAGAAAAGTCATCCCTTCTGTATTATTTTATCGTTTTTTAGACTTAAGGGATTATGCTACGAAAAAGAACTATTGGAGTTTCCTTTTCATCCCTTTTCAAACTCTCTAAACATGAAAAGGATCAAGTTATCTTTGTCATTAAACTCCTTAAAAAAATAGCGATGAACTTGTCCACCTAGGCAAGAATGAGTTTCACTGTCGCTAGACTCGCTAAAATGTAGTGATAGGTTTTCCCGAAGGGAAAATTATAGAACAAGGATATGTTATCCTCCTCAAGCTTGACAAAAATAAATAGGTACTAGTCAGCAATGACTGGGGAAAAGGGGGAGGAAAACTTGAATAATTTTATGATAGCAGGTCGCTCTTGAGCATGACACTTTCACTCCATCACCATGATTGAGTTGGGTTTGGTTATTCTATTCACCGGTCATTTCACCATTGGTCGTCTACACCATCCATCATTTGGGGTTAACATTACAAATCCCTCTCAGTGTCACTGATATGTTCAAGAGAACTCATTTAGTTTAGAAACCACCATGCAGTTAAAGCCTCATCCACTAAAATACCTTCACCCTCTATTTTTCATGACCGCCATTCTTGAACCTTGTGTCGTCAGATCATTTTCACCTCCAGAAAGCCATTTGCTTCATTTCGTTTCGTAAATGTGGGATACATTAAGGCTCTCCTATGACGGGTCACTACTTATCGACATCAACTCATTATCCAAGAAGTTGACTTAGAAACAACCCTTTCAGTACTTTGAAGCTTGCATGCCTCAGTAGCAAGTTTCTCACTTCCCAAGATAGGTCGACATTAATGGCCTTCGACCAAAAGATTTTGCATGGTGTTTGACATTGGATCATATGTTAACACTATGTGAACTGTACTATAGTACCTTGAGGGTCATTATCATTATCGGTGATTCCTCTCACATATGTTAACAACTTACATTATTGGCTGGTAATCAGGTGATGCCATTCCATGTTTGACTTCAAAACATCTCTTCACATGGATCGACTTGTACTTCGAGCGAAGATTGAATGAGATTGAAGACCCCAGATCTAGTTTCATCCATCCAGGGTATGACTTATTTAGGGATATAAAGACATCAAATGTACACAAAAGTTGCACAGATGGTCATCCAAACAAGGGATGATGACTCTACATTTGAAAAAATCATCAGTCTGCACATGCAAATTACTATCTTTTCTATGTACATGAAATTAATTTATAAAGTTGAGCATGGTAATGCTCACCTCAACTAGATCATGAAAATTATATTGTGATGATGTATTGTATTATATCTTATACAGTTCACCTTCTAGTTTTGAAAACCTCAGATCCTCATGACAAAGCATTTCACCCAACATTAAAGATTTATGACTTCATGCTTTAGGAGGCAACTGTTATAAACATATTTCAGCACTGCAACCCAAATCTTATATTTCGATCAATTAAAGGTATCTTTAACCCCTAAACGTGTTGTTTTATACCCTAAAGGATCATGGTCAACTGATTACATCATTCCCCAAAATTTCCACCTGAAAAACCATTCTGAATTGGCCAAACCAGGACCATACTGACTACTCCAGTATCAGGGTACAATGCATACTGACTGCTACACTAGCTAGGTGCAATGCATACTGATGAGGCCTTCTATAGGGTGCGATGAGCGAGGATGGAAAAATGTCCAAGGTAGTTTGCCAAGTGGATGCTCATGGAATCTTCTAGAAACTTCTCCTATGATACTTGCCTCTTTGAGTTCACCCAGGGATGAAAAAGAGATCAAAGAAATCTCCAAGTCGAACCAGGAAAAACAAGTGGAATGACACTAATCAAAAACTCACAGATGACTCACACCCTTTCACACATCTATAAATGGATCCCTCATCTGAGAGATCTGGAGGTTAGAATTTTGTAATTTGCAAGGAAGTGCTAATAGTTTGTCTTTGAGAAGGAGAATTCTATTATTGGGTGATCTTGATTTTCATGAGGTCAAGGGGGCTTTGATGCTGGGAGGATGATGCTAGATTAGACAGTTGAGTTGTAATTATCCCTTCATATTTAATAAAGTTATTTCATTTTTCCTCCATACAATCATGTATTTATGAATGTTGTTATTTGTGAATGCCATTGTATGTTCATTGTATTTCTAATTCTACAATGCTTATGATATAATAGACAAAGATGCTTTGATGGTGTTTTGTTACTTTGTCTCTACAGGTATTCTCAAAGCGGGATAAGTAGGAGAGGAGTTGCAACCTCTATTAATGGGGAGAGAGATCAAGCAAGGAGTGAAGCAGAAGATCCATATTGTTTCCTTTGCATCTCTCTTATCGATCATACATAGCGGAAATCCCAAATTGCTTTGATTTTTTGTTTCTAAGATGGCTACCAATTCTAGAGGTCTATCATATCGAAAACACACTAGTTTTCCTGGAAATAGTACGTCTACTCACGAACCCTTGCCACTTACTAGGTCTTTGGTCGAAAAACTTTTGTTGTGATATGCCAGATTTGAAGATATTTTCCATTCAAATCTTAAACCAAGCATGCAGTGCTTCAGGTTGTGAGTGCAACCGGAGCATACTTGAGCCAACACATTCTCAGAAGCACAAGCAATTCACACAAAATCGATTAAATGACCTTGTACTTCTGCATTAAAATATACAACTTCGTAATAAGAAAATACTAGATGAGAGCTTGAATTTAAAGGTTTCATAATCTGATTTGGAATTTAAAGTTTAAAACTTAAATTTCAAAGTAAAACTTAAATTCATATTTCAATGTCTCATGATAATGATAGGCTTGGATCATTCACCAATAGACCTTGAAGAGATAGATTTGCAAACTACAAATTAGCAAATTGGCTCCAATTAGAGGAGGCTCATCTTTTAAGCCAACATGACTTGAAGAACTTTGAGAGTCAAGCAAGCGGAGTAGTGGGAGGAACCACTTCTAGTTCTCACTCTTAAGAGTCTTAGACTCTTAGTTTCTGATTTTTTCTAATTAGTATGTGGTTGTTTGTAAACTCTTAGAAGCAATTGCTTCTAGTTCTATGTAGTCACTAGTTAGGAGTCATGACTCAGTACTTTGGATCATGTTTGGAATCATAACATATATGAGACGCTTATTCATTCATGATATTTTGGACATCTATTGATATTATGAATTTTTTTGACATGGATTTATTGAATATCAATGAAAAATGTTTTTTTTTAATTCAAAATATGTGTATATTTTTATTTATTGAATTCACTACTTTTTTTATTTATTTTTTCCCAATTGTTTTCTGATTTTTCCCCAATCTGATTAAAACTTTTAGCTCTTTTTCCTCAACGATTTATTGTCTATTCCGAGTCCGGTACCATTGGTTACAAGTTTCATTCTTCACTTATGATTGGTGAGGTGTGCTAGAGCCTTCCAATGCATGTCGAGGAGTGTTTGGGAGCACTAGGACCACAAAACAGAGCACTTGGTCAAAATGCATCGAAGTGAATGATTATGAGGGTCTGTAGGGCAGTGTAAATTAGTGCTAGTTTTCATGCCAATGAGGGAGTGACAAGGTATGCTAAGAGCGAGTAAGGCATGCCAAGGAATATCAGGGAATGTTAAGAAGTGGTCGAGTGTGCTAGGTAGTTCTAGGGTGTGCTAACATGTTCCAAATAGTGCTAAGGCATTCCAGGTACTAAGACATTCTAATATGTGGAGGGTGCCAAAGTATGCCAATATGCATCAAGGCAAAAAAAGGAATAACCAAGCTAAAATGAAAGGAAATGAACACATAAGAGGGTTAATAAGTCAATACTTTATCGTTTAGAGGCATGCTAGGCACACTAATAATATGTTCCAAAACATGCCAAGTGCCAATATAATTTGCTAGATAATAAACCTAATAGAGACGAATCATGTGTTGACTCATAGGAAGACTATATTCTTATGAATTGTGGGAAATGGTACACACTAATTACTTCTTAACAAATTCAATGGCTATTATAACCACTATGACCTTGGAAGCATAATGAAAATACTCCACAAACATGGCCTTAAATCATTATATTTTGACAAAAAATATAGTAACACGTACATAGCGTCATCAAAAACTCATTGGAATGATCAATGATGATGAACATTTTTTGACTGTCACCAAAAGTATTAAAAAAGAGAATTGGTGAGGGTAAATAAAAGATCATCACTCGAAGTATCCATAAAGAGAGAATGAGTGATGGGAATTTAACAACCCTAATGAAAACTGTCACCAAAGAGAGAATTAGTGATGAGAAATTAACGACCCTCACCAAAAGTGTCATTGAAAATGGCATTGGTGACAAAGCATAAAGGACCATCACTATATACACTTACAACAATGATTTTTTAAAGGTCATTACTATATGTGACATTGGTGATGGACCTCAAAGGTCTGTCATAGGCATGAAGCGTCATCAAAAACTCATTGGAATGATAAATGATGATGAGCATTATTGTCCGTCACCAAAAGTAACCAAAAATATCATTGGTGATGGTCAATAAAATATCATCACTAGAAGTGTTACCAAAGAGAGAATTAGTAATGGGACTTTAACGACCCTCACCAAAAGTGTCACCAAAGAGATAATTAGTGATGTGCCTTTAACGACCCTCACCAAAAGTGTCATTAAAAATGGATTTGGTGACAAACTGTAAAGGCCAATCACTATATACACTTACAAAAACACTTTTTTAAAGACCATCACCATATGCGAAATTGGGGATGGACCTTAAAGGTTCGTCACAAACATGAACCTCACCAATGACCTTTTTTCTTGTAGTTTAGTTAGACCTTGACTAAACTAGTGAAAGCATCAAATAATGATGGACTTTTCTAACATGACGGGACGGAGCCACTTTTTCTCAGGGTTCTTTAAAAATAATCAGAGGGATCCATCCAAATGATGAACTTGCAGATCAAACATATGTTATCCTCCTTAAGCTTGTTGAAAAATAAAGAGGTACTGAAAAAAAATGGTTGGGAACGTTGGGAAAACAAGGTACTCTACCTATTAATGGCAACAATTTCTCCTTGAACATGACACTCTTCCACTGCATCTTCGTGGTTTTTGGGTTCAAAAATATGCTTTTTTTTTATTCATCATACCATTTCAAATCCTCTACTCTTGGTTTTCGGTCAATGCTTCCATCTCAATTCGATGTCACCAATATGTTCAAGAAAATTCATTCAAACTTTTGAATATTCTTCAGTGAAATCACATAGAGATACTTTTGTCAAAAGTATATATATGTGATTTTCCCCGAAGAATCTTCAAAAATTTGATATGGATCAGAGAGGCCTAAATTAAAGAATTCATTCAGTTGATATTTGCAATGATACTTGTAATTTTTCATTCCAAGTCTGTCATTCTTGAACCAACTCCATATCAGTATCATTTTATCTCAAATCATGATACTCGTTTTGTGTCGTTGTTGCTAGATACATCAATGCCCTATTGTGATGCGTCACTTTGTGATGACATAAGCTCATAATCTAGTAAGTTGACTTAAAAAATATCCCTTTGGTACATTGGTACTTGCATACATCAATGGAAAGTTTCCGCGTTCTTGGCATCATGTTTTTATCATTAGTTTTTGACTGAAATATTATGTTTCATGTTTGACTTCAACTCATTCATTCACACCATACAGATTGTAGTGTAGTACCTTGAGAGCAATTAACATAAAACATGATTTTTCTCATGTTTTTATCATTGGTTTCTGACTGAAATACTACGTTTTCTGTTCAACTTCAACTCATTCATTCACACCATACAGATTGGAGTGTAGTGCCTTGAGAGCCATTAACACAAAACATGATTTTTCTCATGTTTGTTAATGGACTACATCATTGGTTGATAATCAAGTAGTGTCTACCATGTTCCACTTCAGATCATTTTTCCGCATGGTTAGACTCGTACAATGGAAAATCCGGGGAATGAGATAGAAGACCCCAGATTTAGTTTCATCCATCTAGGTTGCGATTTTAGTATTAATGCAAGATTACAAAGCGTGATAGATATGATAATAAAAATAGTCATTCAATCATGTTTCCACACTTTGTCATCAGTGGATTTGATTTCTTCATCATTATAGATGTAATTTTAGCTTATATGCTAAGCGTCGGAATGCCTCCCTCATTAAAGATATCATGATGTAAATGTTGTTGGCATTATGGTTTTGGTATGATTATATGTTTCAGATATTGTACTTGATGGCAACACCCATGGCATGGCTCTCATTTTGATGAAAATAAAGAAGTACGTAGGAGAACAGTTCAGGAGGTGCGTACCCGCAGGTATACCGTGCAGGGACCGCGTCTAAATACGCGGGTTACCCATTCATGGGGTGCGTACCCCAGTGCACACACTTCAAGGCAGTAAAGCGCCCACA
>APFE031673564.1:227447-248737 GCA_000404065.3 Pinus taeda | reverse complement strand
TTTTGTAATAGTTTTTGTATAAAGACTTCACAATTCGAAGTATTGAGGTGTGGATTTCTTAACATTTCTATAATGGAACTCATCTACAACCTGAGGGTTTATTGTACTATTTTCAAGTCAACAGACTTGACAAGTAATAAAGGCATTGCATTACAGCATTCATGTGTTGGGAAACTTCAATAAAGTATCTTTTAATTGTTCAAATTGTTATTTTCTTAAGTATTCCATAAATTTGTATGTTTTCCAAATTTAAATGTTATAACAGGAATATTATTGCAGAATATGTTTAATTACACTCTATTTTGAACTGTTATTCATTTTGGTGTTTTCTTCTTATATCCAGAGTAGGGAATTCTTCATTGCTCCCCAGTTTCGATTAACCTCTTTCATTTCCCTCATTATCTGGTTTGAGGAATCCTTAACTGCTCCTTGATCCCGATTGAAAACCACTTCACCCTTCAACCTAAAGGAACTGAATTTGCTCAACTACCTTGCCCTATGGACACTTCCTTTAAAACTTGATTCAATGTTGTTTTCATGACACATTGACTCCATAGCCCAATGGAAAATAGACAGTTTTATATCCATCTAAGTCAGCAATTCCACCACCAAATCAAATCAAAACTCAATCAAGCTTAAATAACTAGCCTAAAATCAATTAATTCAACAAAGTTAAATTATTAAGAGAGAGCCCTCTCTTAGTATTAGGAAGGCTAGATCCCGATCTCAAAAGTAGGTTTGTGGTTACCTCTATTATTTCTTTAAACACAACGTGGCAACCCTAGGGAAATTTTGGAGTGATAACAGATTGAGTGATAAGTTCTTGGAGAAAAAATCTTAGCATTGTGAACTAGCCAATGGAAGTTAGCCAGTGTTGCCTACATATACTTTGTACAATAACATTTAAATAAGTAGACTTGCCCTAGTTGATAATTTATGTGTGAGATAATTGACTTGTTTTTTATAATTAATTTATCCAAAAGATATATGAATGAGAAAAGGGTAATAGTCTTGATCGATTCAGGTAGTACCCATAACTTCATTAATTAAAAATTAGCAAAACTTCTTAATTGGTTTGTGTATGCAGCATGAGAATTTCAAGTGGTGATTGCAGATGGAGGTACCATAAATTGTTCAGGAAAGTAAAATCACATTAAGCTGAATATGGAGGAATATTTATTGGTTAGTCCCATGATTGCAATCCAAATGTGTAGTGTTGATGTTGTATTAGGGGTGAACTAGTTGAAATCATTGAGAACAATGGCCCTTAATTTCCAAGATCTTTTGATAATATTTTTCTCAAAATGAAAGGAAAATGAGCTTAGAGGTATCCAAGGGAAACTCAATAAATTGATAAGCTCTAATAGCATGAAAAAATTGCTAAAAGAGGGACAACAAGGTGTAGTTGCACAATTGTCTCCATTATATGTTCAAACATCTTTATCTTATACTCCAGTGGATCTTTAAAAAGTTATCAACAATCATGCTATGGTATTTGGAGAAATTCCTAAGGGTCGTCCACTTGTCTAAGAACATGACCATGCTATTCATTTTCAACATGAAAGTGTACCACCTAACATTAGGCCTTATGAATATTCACATGCACAAAGGAGTGAGATTGAGCATATGGTTCAAGAAATGTTAGAAGTGGGCATCTTTTAGCCTAGCCATAATGTTTTCTCTTCACTAGTGGTGATGGTTATAAAGAATGAGGGTTCATGGTGTATGTGTCTAGACTACAGACAACTCAACAAAATGACAATCAAGGATACGTTTCTTATTCATGTCATTAATGAATTATTAAATGAATTGCATGGAGATTTCTTTACTAAGTTGGATCTTCGTTCTAGATATCATCAAATCAGAATGAGGCAAGAAGACTTTCCCAAAATAGCCTTTAGAACACATGAAGTTCATTAGGAGTTTTTGGTTATGCCATTTGGACTTACAAATGCACCTTCAACATTTCAAAGCTTAATGAATTTTATTTTCAAACCCTTCCTTAGTAAATTTGTGTTAGTATTTTTTTTATGACATACTATTTTACAACAAATCTTGGGAAGAGCATGTGTAACATGTTGACAAGGTCTTAACACAATTAGAAGAGAAACAACTATATGCAAAGCCTTGCAAGTGTACCTTTGGGGTCAAGAAGTGGAATATTTGAGTCATATTGTATCACACTTTGGTTTCAAGGTGCATCCTAACAAAGTCAAAGCTACAAGGGAATAACCAATCCCAAATACCTTGAAGAAACTTAGAGGATTCTTAGGATTGACAGGATATTACCATAATTTTGAAGAATTATGGTCAAATAATAGTACCTCTAACAAAATTATTGAAGAAGGAAGCATTTTCTTTGATTACATAAGCAACTAAATCATTTTAAGAACTCAAAGACGTTATGTGTACAACTCATGTCTTGGCAACACCTGAATTCACAAAAATATTATTGTGGAGTGTGATGCCTCAGGCCATGGCATTGGTGCAGTTTTTATACAATAAGGAAGACCCCTTGCCTTTGAAAGTAGTGAACTTAAAGTAAATATCTTAATCAAGGCAATCTATGAAAAAGAAATGTTGTCCATACTACATGCAATTAAGAAATGGCATCCATCCCTAATAGGAAGACACTTCAAAGTAAAAATAAATTAGAACATTCTGGAGTATTTCTTGGAGCAAAGACTATCTTTAAAATAGAAACAAAAATGGGTCATAAAGATGTTGGGTTATGACCTTGAAATTATCTACAAAAGGGGAAAACAAAACATTGTGGCATACACACTCTTAATGAAAGAGGTAGACACAAATGGTTTACTATGTGTTATTTCCATTCCACAATGTAATTGGGTGGAAGAAGCAAGGATAGAATGGAAACAATATGAGAAGACATGCAAGATCATTCAACAGTCGTGGGAGGACCCTGATGCAGTAGAAAATTTTGCATGGAAAAATGATTTGTTATGGTATCAAGATCACTTATACTTATGTCAACTCAAATAGAAGGTCATATTGGAATTACACACTTCTCATATAGGACATTCAAGTTTCTTAAAGACATGCCATAGGATTAAAAAAATATTTTGGGAAGGTCTTAAAGAAGATGTGAAAAAATTTGTGGCTAAATGTGTGGTGTGCCAACAAAATAAAGCAAAGAGTATCAAGACCCTAGGGCTCCTTCATCCATTAGCCATACCAAGCCAGCGTTTGGAATAATTTTCATTGGATTTTATTACATGTTTACCCAAATATGAAGGAAATAGTGTCATTATGGTAGTGGTAGATCGAATGACAAAGTATGCCCACTTTTGCTCTCTTTCCCGTCCTCTTAAAGCAAGTATTGTGGCTGAAGCATTCATGGAAACAGTCCAAGAGATACATGGAATACTAAAGATTATTGTTAATGTTAGATATCCAATTTTCACTAGAAAAAATTGGACTCAATTATTTGCATGTTTGGGTACTCAAATGGCTCACAACTCATCTCAACATCCTCAATTTGATGGGAAAACTAAGATTGTGAATAAATGTTTAGAAGGATACCTACATTGTTTTGCATCTAATAAACAGACAAAATGGGTCAAATGGTCGCCCTTGGTAGAATGGTGGTACAACACATCCTTCCATACTTCATCAAAATTGTCACCATTTATAACACTATCATCCTCCATCCATCACATCACCCTTGAAAGGGACTATAAAGGCTCAAGCATTTGAGGACCACATCCAACACCAACATGAGATTCTCAAACTATTCAAGGACAACTTGGTTGTGGCACAAAATAGGATGAAATAACAAGAAGATCAACACTGCAATGAAACAAAAATTGAAGTAGGGGATTGCATATTTGTGAGATTAGAACTATATAAATAGATGTCCCTCAAGTAGAAAAACAAGGATAATAAATTAGCTCCAAGGTATTATGGACCCTATAAGGTGTTGTAGGGATTGGAAGTATGGCCTACAAATTGGAGTTGCCTCCATCTTCATGTGTACATCCAACCTTCCATGTTTCTTTCTTAAAGAAAGTCATCGGTGAAAAGCGCTCAGTCCCAACTCTTCTACCAAATATTAATTAAGAAGGGAAAATTAATACTAGAACCATAAACAAATTTGCAAACAAGGAATAAGGAGCTAGGAAATCAAGCAAATTACTGAGTACCTCGTCAAATGAAAGAACCTACCAGTGGAATAAATGACATGAGAAGATGAGTGTTTCATGCAGAAACACCTAGAGAGAGTCAAGTGTTGAGGACAACACTTCTTTGAAGGAGAGGGGCGTGTTAAGCCCCATGTTAACCCAAAACCCCCTTATTAAGCCCCTAGATATTAAGTCATTACATTTCTATTGTTATATTATTATGTAAGTTAGAACCCATCATGGTCCCATTTTATTATTATATATATATTATATATATATAATATATATATATATATATATATATATATATATACACGAGACAAAGCATACAATTATAATAAAATGGGACCGTGAGGGGTTCTAACTTTTATATATCTTAGGATTATCAAATATTGTCTTATTCATTGTATTTATCATCTAAGGAGATTTCTCCCTTGAAGTGGATTGTAATTATTAGTTTCTTATATTTTTAAAGGCGCAAGGATCATAACACCCAAATGACCTCCCATGGCAGAAGAAAAGAAAGACAAGGTATCAGGAGTTCCTATCAAGTTGATGCTCGAAGAAGCCCTTGAGCGATAAAGGAACGAGATGATGGACATATTTTCGAGATCCTTTGGTGGATTTCAATAAGCTATGCATTTTCATCAAGTGGCCACTTTGGAGGTGTCACCCCCTTTAAGGTACATGTTAATTTTGATATTCCTATATTTGAATGCTAGATAGATGCAAATGCTTTAGAAAAATGGTTAAATTTGCTAGAAGGGTATTTTTCAGTCCATAATTTGTTTGATAGAGAAAAGATTCAATTTGCACTCCTTAAGGTCACCCCACATGTCAAGGATTAGTGGGAACTTATTGTGAGGAAAGGGACACAAAGGAATCCACTCTATTTTCAATTGCACCCACTTGGGACTCTTTTAGGGATGTTGTTAAGGAACAATATTACCCTGTTGGAAGCAACAAAGACCATTACATGAGATGGACCACACTACGATGGGAAAGGGACCAAACAACGCTAAATTTCATAAATATCTTTCCTACCTTGTGCACCAAGATGGTTATCAAAGACTATGAGTGACATATGGTGTTCAAGTACCGTGGTTATCTACACAAATAAATCTAGATAGAAATGGAGTTCCTTGACATCTCCTCTCTTGGTGCAGCATATCGATATGTTGTCAAAATTTAGAAAAATATTAAACAGGAGAAATGAGACTTTGGATATATGAATCCTTCATAGCAGAGGGATGGAAAGAGCATCCCTAAACCATAAAACAAATGATAGGTTGAGGGTGGACCACCCCAACACAATCCATTGAAGCCAAAAACAAAGAACAATGATGGGAAGATGAAGAGAGACATGAGAAAGTGGTGTGATTTCCACAAGATCCCCAATCATAACACCAAATAATGTAGCGTAAAGCAGTCGTTGATGGCTGAGCTAAAAGCTTCAGAGTCAAACACAGGTTCCAACTCTAAACCAGACCTAGACAAGGGAAAATAGATCATTGATGTGGAACTTAGTGCCATTGTTTCCACCACCAAGGTCCAACAAAGAGAGCCAAAATATCCAGAGAAAGGTAAGTGACCCTTTCACTCACAAATGTGGGTGAAGGGTGCTCAACTACATTTCATTATCAATAGTGGGATTAAAAATAACCTCATCTTAGTAGAGGTCATTAAGTAGTTGGGCCTACTGACAACACTACACCCGCAACCATACACTAGCAAGTGGCTCCACCAAGGGAGAGATCTTTGCATTAGCTAGTAGTGTCGCCTACCCTACAACATCAAGCCTTTCAAGGATGAGGTATGGTGTGATGTTACTCCCCTTGAATTTTGTGATGTTCTATTAGGCCACCATACTTGTGGAAGAGACATGTTGTGTATGAGTTTAGCCCACATAACATTATTATTACTTTTGGCAGACAACTATTCAAGATACCAAAGGTGGCCCTAACTACTGCCATTTCTTTGATCTCTACTAAGAAATGTAGTAAGTACATATCCCAGATAGGGATATTTGTGTTCTCCTTATTCGCTCTCAAAGTAAGCAGAATATCATGGCCATATCCATGACCTCCATACATAGATCCTCCATGCAGCATAGGCAAGTGGATAATATCATGGAAGAATATAGAGACATAGTCTCCTCACCCATGGGGGTACCTATGCACTTTCAAGTCAATCATTTAATTGATTTGATCCTCGTCGCACCTCTACCCAGTGGGATAACCTATCATTGCTCTCTTCTGGAAAATGAGGAATTCAAGTGACAAATCTTAGAGTTGCTATATAAGGGGATCATATGACCAATTTTGTCACCATGTGGAATCCTAATTACAGTCACATAGAATAAAGATGGGACTTGGAGACTCTACATTTATTGTCGAGCTTTGAACAAAATCATACTCAGGAACAGGTACCTGATTCCTCGAATTGACGACCTTCTTGAGCAACTCAAGTGGGCCAAGTAGTTCAATACGATTGATTTGAATTTAAACGATCACCATGTCCCAATAGAACCAAATTATGTGTGGAAGACTACTTTAAAATGCAAGTAGGGTATTTTTTAATGGTTGGTCATGCCCTTTGGTTTGATGAATGCCCCAAAAAATTTCATGAGGTTGATGGATGACATATTGTGGCCTTTCACCAACTCTTTCATGGTTGTATATGTGGATGATATTCTCATCTTCAACAAGAGTTGGGCAGAGCGCTTGCAACATATTCTACAGGTCCTTCACACACTACAACAGCATAAGTTATGTGTTAACTTTGACGAATGCTCATTTGGAATGGACAAGGTCCAATATCTAGGTTACATTATTGATGAACAAAGTGTGCATGTGGATCCAGTCAAGATCCAAGTCATTCAAGATTGGTTGGCCCTGGCGACTCTAACTGAGCTCTGCATATTCTTGGGCCTTGCTAATTTCTACTAAAGGTTCATGTTGGTGTTTTCTAATATTGCTTGGCCCTTAAGTCAAGTGGCTAAGGGTGAAGAAAAAATAAATCTTTTTTGGTATGAGTCACAATAAAAGGCATTTGATGAACTGAAACATCACCTTTTTTCTACATCAATCCTCACCTTGGTAGACTTGCAACAACCATTTGAGATTGAGACATATGCCTATGACTATGTTATTGGTGTACTCCTCCTTCAACAAGGACATCTTACGGCCTATCACAATGAGACACAATCTGATATTATTTGGAGATACCCCTCCTGTTGTCACTTTTAATGTCACCTCCAGCATGAGTGCTTCAGGGGACATAGAAAGCTTCCTAGAGACAACCTCTGGGTTGATTGTAGACCAGTGCCTAGGACATCTTAAATAGAGGAGTGCATCTTAAAAATAGCTTGGTTCAATATTCTGTCATGCAAGTAAACTCAAGTTGATACATGGATTCAAACACTGAGGGGGTAAATCGGGCCAACCTCAAAGAGAAATGTCTGGTTTCTGTGGCCGACACACAACAACATGTAGCTTTATATTGAAGTTGTAGTAAAGTGAAGAGGAGGAATGGAAGGATGAATTTGATGCAGAGGGTTGTAGACAAGACAAAATCATAAGCAACAATGTTCCAGCTGAAGGGTGGAATTCGATACATAGGGTTGTAAACAACACAGAATCTAAGCAACGATGTTCCAGCAGAAATTTGGAAGAGAGAGGAGGTGGAAAGATGGAAACAACGAAGTACTTATTGAGGTTTCATACCAAGTATAACATGGGTATCTATGTAACCAAACATCGTGAGCAAATTTGTGCTCATACAGGTATTGCGGGTTAATCTAATAACACAAGTAAATCTGTCATTACTACATGTATTGTAGGCTATTGAATAACACAAGTAAATCTGTAATATACACAGGTATTGTTCTCTATTTAGTAGCCCAGATAAATCCATGTATCAGGGAGAAACCGATAGTCTCATTACACTATTTCAGAGAAGGAAAAACATATATGAAATGAGATTACAGAAGGGAAAACAAACTGTGCATTGATCTACTTGGAATCACCACAGAGATTCATTGATACTTGAAGGGTCCAAATACCAGTCCATTACATTCAGCATTTGTCACTCTGATCCCTTATGAATAGGTCATTTAGAACCAAGAATGGCATCTTAGAATTCAAACCCTCACAGGAGCGAGATTCCGGAACCTATTGTAAGTGTTTCTCCCCCTTATTTATAAAGAGAAGGGGGGCTTTGAATCTATAGTTTGCAAAATATCTCAACCAAGGCCAGTTGTCCAATTGACTAGCTCTCTTGACTTGCGATGGCTCTGTTTCCCAAAATGATTACAATTGGGATTTGATCCCTTCTTGGAAATACATAAAAATTACAGAATAATGAAAAGAAAGAGGAAAACGAAAAGATGATGGAGGAAGTTATCGTCCTGCGCTTCCTGTGAAGGTCCTTGATCAGGCCACGTCTCTGTGTTGATGTGCCTCTTCTTGCATCCTAGTTGGTTCCTGTAGTTTTCATCTTAATTTCCCAAATTCCCCCCCCTATAGCTGATAGTGATCAACTATGTTTGTGTGTCACTAAACATAAACAAAGTTAGTCGAGGAAGTGCTTCATTTCATATCTGAGTGGAGCTCCATGTTGAGCCTTTAATCCTCCTGAGCCATCCATACTATTTACTATTGCACCATACTTCATTCATTGCTTCAATTACTGACCCATCCGCCTTTAAAGCCTCGTACCATATTATCGAAGCTTTACGGTAGCGAAACCGTTACTCTTAAAGGCACTGCAGAATGGTGAGTTCCGATGCTTCTTGCTCCCCTTTGGTTTATCCCCTAACTACATTTCTTCTCATACAACTGGGGGATATGACCAGGTGCTTAGTCCTCGGGCGCTAGGGCCTTTGGACTTCTGTTTGGGGGCCTTTTTCCTTTTACACATAGAATCCCACACTTCAGCGATTTCTAAAGCTTACCTATGATATCTCCTCTTGACCCTTGCAATCGCCAATATGTGAGATTGGGCCTACCCGGTATCGCAATCGCACTACAGGAGAGAGATCCTCTTTACCTCCTTTCATAGCGAGCCAATTGTCCGGACACAAACTCTCATAAGGTATGAAACATAAAATATCGCATCCGGGAGGGGCGTTCACATATCACAATCGTAGGTCGAAAGGGACTTCGGCGAAGGAGGGACTTTGCTTTGTGCGATCGTCGATGGCCTATTTGCGATGGGTGACGTCATCACTACAACGTGTCACTTTGTGAGAGGTGACACGTTTCACTTGAAAATTCCCCCTTAAGACCTTGAAAATGCTGAATCAACATGCCACATGTCCTCCATACCGCCACATCATCACCGCACTGCAACGTCATCATTGTACTGCCACATCATCACCATACTGCCATGTTATATTGATGTCAGTTTCCCCATCGCATTATTAGGACCAATCCTATGTTGCCACGTGGCCCTATTAGAGGAGAGAGAAAGAGCCCGCATGCATTTGGTTTTTCATGCCAATCCTTCATTAAATATTTTTCAGCCCACCCAATGCTTTAACATTAAAGGCACAAATCTCGGCAATTTAACGCCATCGACATTCATTGATAGAAACTTCGTTAAGGTTGAAATTTTGAAACGCTAATTGTCGATATGCAACATGGCCTAGACCCGTCGACTTCCAATATACTGTACGTTGGGCCTCCAATCATCGATTACAATTTTTGATATCGACGATCATTGATCGTTGATTTCACTGACCCTTTGCACTGCGCTTTGAAATCCCGCCGATCGTTGATATGTTGCGCCTTGGACCCTTGACTTTTGCAATCGCCGATATCGGTGATTGTTGATCGCACATTTGATCTACTCTTCCCCTACTATTGCTTTGCCAAGACTCTGATTGCGATTGCGATAAGCCTAACCCCTTGGTCTTTTCTCTTTGTTTTCTGGCTTTCAAAGGGTAACTTCAATCTGATCCAAGAGTCCATTTTTGGACTTCCAACTATCGTTGGAAAGATTATTTTGAGCACTATCCAACGGAGAGGGTCCAATTAATCTTTGAGAGCTTATGTGGCTTGGTAAGTGGCTTAAAACTTCACTACTCTTTTGCACTCTGGGCAACTGATAACTCATAAGGCAATGAGTGACAACACCTCCTATGATAAGGAGATGTATTATGTTGTGTAGGCCTGTCGATAATGGAAACATTATAATATGGGGAAGGAGATGATCATCCACATGAATCAGAGGACTCTTCAACTTATGTTGACATAAGGGAAGTTCCAAAATGACCATCATTAGAAATGGTCCACATACCTACAACAATTCCATTTGAACATTCGATACAAGAAGGATAGCGCCAAACACATCGCAAACTACATCATTAAACCCTCGATTGTGTCACTAACCACCATTCTCAACCCTTGTGAGCACAAGACCTATGGATGGCCACAACTATGTAATAGTGTCTCGAAATTCGCTACCACATTCTAGATGTTGATGGCAGACTAGAAAGTTCTAGACTTCCACCTCCAACATGCATTGTTGTGTTACCTGAGACACCTTTGTGTTCCTTCAAGCAAGTGTGACATGTTGATATGGGAGGCACATTATAGTTAGGTAGCAGGGAACTTTAGTGTGGAGAATACAATGGCAGTACTACAAAAGTATTTTTATTGGCCAAAACTTTGATAGGATATTTGTAAATATATCAATTCTTGCACCGCCTGTGAAATTTCCAAAATAACCATTCAGAAGTAAGGATTTTACACCCCTCTCCCTACTCCTAACTAGCCTTGGGAATCCATCTTAATGGATTATATATTTGGCCTTCCTTTGAAGCATGGCAATGTATTTGTGTTTGTGGTTATTGATAGATTTTTTGAGATGGCCATCCTGACTGCCTACAAGAAGAGTATCATAGCAGAAGCCACTACCAAGCTCTTCTTTAAACAAGCATAGGTACATTTTGGAATCCCGTGGACCATCATATCAAATCAATATATTAGGTTCTTAATCACATTCTAGTTGATCTTATAATCATTATTAGACACCAAGCTCACTAAAAAAATTGCCTTCCACTCCTAGATTGATGGCTAGACAGAGGTTGTCAATAGGATGATCATGCATATTTTGTGCATTTGCAACTCCAATCATCCATGTGCATGGGACTAGAATCTCCCCTATGTTCAATACAACTACAAAAGACTTGTCCATAACTCAACTAGTCATTGCACCTTTCAGGTGGGCCTGGGATTTCAACCATTAGGTCCCATTGATGTCACATTGCCCCATACAAATACACAAGAAGAATCTGCACATGTTCAGTCTGAAGCTAACAAAGCTACCAATTTTATTGAATGAATCCAACCCATCCATGTGTAGGTCCATGATATCTTGTAGAAAGCCAATACTAAGTATAAACAATGCCATTATCAACATTGGGTGCCACACAAGTTTCAAGTGGGAGATTACATTTGGCTGCATTTGTAGAAGGAACACCTTGCAAGGGCCCATCAGAATATTTGACCACTCTGTTATGGACCTTACACCATCACCAAGGTTATTGGTGACAATGCTTTTGAGTTAAGTATCCCCCCTCCTAGTTGGCATGCACACAATGTTCAATGTGGATCGCCTTTGGCCATACTTTCCACCATTGTTAGATGTGTCAAAAATTGCACAGAAACCAACACCAACAAAGATCAATCCAGATTTCATTAAATAGGCCACAACTGATCAAACTGTCAAAACACAAATTAAAAGCACTCACCAATAGAGGATCCAGTTGTTTTGGGTTGTCAAAGCAGGCCAACTCCAACGCCAAGGCAAGTGGCTCGTCAAGGACCAAGTTTAGCAAAAGTTTATCCATCTCATGGAGGCACTCAACAAAATAAATACCATTTATTCCTAAAGGGGGATGGCTAAGCCTGGTGGATATCGATAGCCGCCCACTTATTCCACTAGCTCACAACATAAATTTCTATTTTTTGAATTTTTGGGGTCTTAAACCTATGGAGTCGTTTTGAGGCCATAAACAATTTTTTGAGGAACTGGGTTGAAGAAAGGCATAGACTACCATAAACAGTAAAAAAATGTACTCCTTGGGTAGACCTTTCGAACAGGCTATTATGTATGCCAAACGGAGATCATGTGCCAAAGTTGTGACCTCAGGAAGTTGACATTCCAACTTACCCCATTAGAGCCCATAAGCCTTTGGTGCTTCATCTCCTATAGTTAAGTTTTTTTATGTTTAGGGTTTTTCATTATTTCATCGTGATAATAATGCCTTCAAGCCTTGTTGTAACACAGTGCCGGAAGGCACATAACCATACATCTCTTCTCAAAGGTAAGTTACCATCATTCGAGCTACTTTTCTTTCATTTTGCATGTATATAGTTTCAACATTTTCCATTTATTAATTAAAGTCAAGTTTCATTGTATCTTTATGTTTTGGTTATAAATATGTATTTCATTTTGTTCTCTTCATAAATTCGGATCATCCATGGATTTTGTGGGAGGTTTACCCACAACTAATAAGGGACATGACTTCATATTCACGGTAGTTGACAGGTTCACCAAGATGTGTATTCTCATGCCTTACCAAAATACCATGAAACGATAATAAGTAGCAAACTTGTTCTTTGAACAAGTCTGTGTGAAGTTTGCGATACCAAAGAGAATAATTTGAGAAAAGAGAACCATATTTCTTAGTGTATTTTAGACAATTTCATGGGAGGGGATGGACATGAATTTCAAGAGGTCTACAACATTCCATCCATGGATAAATGGGCAAGCATATGTAGTCAATAAGACTTTGGCGCAACTTTTGAGGGGTTATAATCGAAGCACTCGAAGATATGGGATGTAACAGCGTAGTCCACACTTGTACTGGTAAATCACCTCTTCAAACTTGCTTCAGATATTTTCCACCTTCACCCTTGGATGTTATGTATATATATCAAGCAAGAGTATAGAGGACCTCACAAGCAATACATTAAGGGTAGGAAAAAAAAGGTGAGAAGATTAGGCAGATCCATTTTCAAGTACAAGAGACGTTGAAGAAGTCATAGGAAAAATATAAAGGTTTGTAATGATCAACATAGAAATAAGAGAATCCATTTAGAGTGGGAGACAGATTCTGGTTACAACTAAATAAGGAAAGAATACATGGTCCTAATAAGAATATCAAGGATTTGTAGTGTAGTCCTTTTGAGATATTAGAAAAGGTGGGAGATAATGCACATAGACTCGATCTACCCCCATACATGTTCATTTAATCAACAATGAATTTGGAGAATCTCAAACTATGTGAGCCTTCCATATTGGATTAGGAAGAGGAGTATGTCATATCTTCCATAGAGGACTTAGCATGAAATGCTCAAGAAGATTTGGTAAAGGACATAGGTTTTCAAAATAGGTCTATAGCTATAAGATAGCTGTTGCATTACCTTTGGTAGATTAGGTGAAAGGACAACATATAATCAAATAAAGATGGCACTCCAAGGAGAAAGTGGAGGAAAAATTTCCTCAACTCATTCAATAAATCTTTTCGTTGAATATTCCTAGAATTTCACAATCTAAAACATCCTAGCTAAAAATTTATAGCAAAAATTCCAAGATGAATTGTTTGAAGTAGCAAAATCCTAGGTTTGTATGCTTTGATACCAAATGTTATGAGCCTTTCTATTTAAAAAAGATAAGAAATCAATAATTGCAATCCACTTCGAGGGGGAAACCTTATTTTACAATGAATATAGTGTATAAGACAAGATTTGATGATCCTAAGAGTGGGTCTCTTTAGTATATATAAAGGGGACAAAAGGTGAAATTATAATAAATGAGGAAAATGAAACGTTCTAGCCTACATAATAATATAAAAATAGAAATGTAATCACTCAATATCTAGGACTCAAAAAGGGGGTTTAGGGTTAACATGGGGCTTATGTAGGAATTAACAAGGTATGATCTAGATTGGATCATTATATTATTAATCATTTATCTTGATGTTTTTCGAGTGGAGAAAATTATAGGAATCAACTTGCAGGGTCAATTTAACAATGGGTCCTAGTTTGGAGAGTTAGGGTTTAAAACCTTTCGAGGCCATTTTTAGGCATAAAATAGAATTTGTTGGGTTCAAAACTTTCGTATTTTAGCACAGGCCCTTAAATGCTAATCTACACTCATAAAACCTTCCAATGGTGTAAGCATAAATCGAAATTCATATGCAAGAGTTATGCCTCCCACAAGTTAACCTACCGCTTTGACCACCATGGTATGAGATGATGCCACATCAACCCCCATTACTCATGCAAATGAGGCTAGATAGATGTGGAATTTCAATAAGACTTTAGAAGATCCAAAATGATAACTCTTGTTGAGAGTGGAGGGAGTAAAATCTTAGCCCTAGTTGCTTGTCAAGTTGTGTTAAATATTGGATTGCTAGGAGTAGGGGTTCCATTCTATGTTATTGTATTTTGTTCCATAGTTGAGCAGAGTAATAACGAGATAGAAGTTAGAGAGTATAAGGGCTTAAGGCTTTGTAGCATCCTTATAAGTCATAAGTCCCAAGTAACTCCTTAGAGAGTACCTCTTCTTTTGTACTTGCATGTATCCATACAAGAGAAAAGATAGTAGAAGAGCCTCAGCTTCTAGCTTGGTTTTCTCCGATAAGGGTCGCCCAAGGTAAAAATTGTGTTTAGTGTGGGTGGTGTATGTGTTTATTTCTTTTTGTTCTTTATTTCTTACATTTCACTTATTTTATTTATTGAGATAGAAAAAATATCTATTAAAAATCCAAGACCTTCATAGTATATGTTTCAATTATTTTACTAGGTCATGAAACCATCATGTACACCAATTACATAGTAAATCACGCTCCCACAAAGGCTTTAAGAAAATATAACACTGGAAGAAATTGGACTAAAAGTAAGCCAAATGTAAGTCACTTCCATGTATTTGATAGTGAAGCATGGGCTCAGATTCTTAATGAGAGAATGAAAGCATCACAAAATCAAAGTGAGAAGAGCATATTTGTTGGATAGTATGGACTTCTTCAATGTGATTCGAATTAAATAATTATTAAAATACATGTTAAGTTTGACGAAAATCTCTTGGTCTACAAGCCTAATTTAGTGCTTGGGCCATCTTTAGCTGACAATCCATCTTTGGTGTCTATGTGTTCTTCTTTTCCCAAATTTCCTGATGATCCTATTTTGGTTCCCTTTTTGAATGATGACAATCAAGATGAAATTCCACCTCCGCTTGCTCACCTTCCTCCAATCGAGTCCATTGAACATGAACTTCAGCACCACAACTTCCTAGATGGGTTTGTTCAACATGTGGAGGGCTTGGTGATTTTGTTAATGATCTTATGAATTAATGGCATACATGTCCATAGTTCTAGCGAGCCTCCTCCTCTATTATAGCTCAAGCTTCAAAGACTCATGATCTAGAAGCATTTGCAAAAGCTTCTAGTCATCCAAATTAGGACATGATAGTGAATGAATAATATTGTTTCTTAATGGCGAATGATACTTGGGATCTTGTACCCCTTCTGAAAGGAATAAAACATGTCATATGTAAATGGGTGTATAGATTTGACTATGCATTATAGGGAAGTACAAACATAAGTTCTAGTTATTTTCCAAAGGATTTTCTCAAGTCAAGGGCATTGACTATAATGAAACTCTTTCACCCATTGTCAAAATAAATTCTATTTTCCTTGTTCTAACGCTTACTATCTCCTTTCTTGCATGGATATTTACAATAATAAATCTACATGGAGCATCCTCCTCGCCATGTTTGGAATAACTTCAACATTGTTTACCACCTTAAGAAATATATTTGTGGTCTTAAGCAAGCTCCTTGAGCTTGGTATACTAAAATAGATTGTTTTCTTCTTGACATAGGATTTTTTAGATGACATTCTGACCTTTATGTCTACACAAAGAAAGTAGGAAGCCATCTTATAATACTTTTTATTTGTGTCGATGATCTTATCCTCACTGGTAGTGACCCTATCCCTTTAACCTGTGTGAAATCCAACCTTGAGAAGAAATTTGAATTGACAATCTTAGGCTTTCATTATTTCCTTGGCCTCCAAGTATTGCAAACCAATGAAGTAATTTCTCTTTCCCAATATAAGTATGCATATGACCTTATCCATGCTTTTACAAGAAAGATTGTAAACCAACCCCTTTATCCCTTCTACTTGAGAATCAAACTTGTTTCCACCTTTACTACACTTAAAGTTGATGCCACTTTGTACCATTAGTTAGTTGTTGGCCTCTTATATTTGACTTATACTCATCTTGGTATTTCTTTTGTTGGTATTATTGCCCAATATATATAAATACCCTATGAAAGTTGTTGGAAAGTGGCAAAAATGTTGCTTTGGTATATTCTTGAAATAATTTAGTTGGGGATACATTACATTTTAGGGGTGCTCCTTTGTTGGTTGGTTTCACTTTCAATTGGGTTAGTGACCCCAAGGATAAAAAAACTACTACATGTTATGTTTTTAGTCTTGGTTTTGGACCTATCATTTGAGCTCATAAGAAATGATGGCTATTGCTCTTTCTTTGGTAGAAGCAAAGTACTCATTAGTGGTTAATGAAAGTCAAGAAGCATTGTGACTTCAACAATTCCTTTTAGAGTTTGGATTTCAGCAACAACATTTGATCACCCTCTGCTATGACAATAAGGGTGGCATCAATCTTGCCAAAGATCAAGATCAACATCAATACAATAAGCACGTTGAGCTACAAATGCACTTCATCATAAAGCTCATTCATTATCATGTTCTTTAAGCGCCTCTTTTTCCCTACGGATGATTAAGTTACATACATTTTCACAAAGTCTCTTATAGAAGCAAAGCTTTCCAAACTTTAATTAATGTTAGGATCTTAGGAGGTTGTTATTAAGGGGTGATATGCTATGATGCCTCATTCCCTCTTTTATTGTGTCATCATTTTGTTATTACACATTTTCTTTTGCATTAATATATTGCCACAAGTGGCCACACTAATTGAGGTTGTGGATCGTTGAAGGGTTTTAACTTGATAAAGCATTAGTGTATTGATCTTTGATTTGGTTAGTTAAGTGGATGCTTAAGGTGTTGCCCTGTGTAGATATACCTTGTTTTGTTAAATCAATTTCAATTGATTTCACACAAATTTATAACAAATTTCAACCAAATTAAGTCATACTTTTTTTATGTTAGTTAGCTATTTGGCCCATGATTCTTTAAATTTAATATGATACCTTTAAGTGTCTTACTGAAATAAATATGACCATTCATTAAAATTTAATTTGATTTTAGTTTTATTTGTTCAATTTGATTTTAGTTTTATTCTTTCAATTAATTACTTTTTGAGGAAAATGCATTCTTTTAGGGCATTTCTAATTTTTTAAAACATTTTTTCAATTCTCCATAGTGTCATCATAATTTAGGTTTGTTATTTTTCTACCTATTTATATTCATATATATATTTTTTTCCATTAAGAAAAAAACAACCTTCTATTAATAATGTTGGCATAGTACATATACAGAACCAATTTTCATGGAAGTCCACCATTGCCAGTAGATCATAAGGGCATATTTGTTGCAGATGTATAACCCCATAAACTAAAAGACCAAATACAAAATAAATAAATAAATAAATAAAATAAAATAGTAGTCATAATGTTTGAAGTATGTCCACACAAAAATGATAATGTTCTATGAGAGGTCTAGCAAAAACTACCAATAGAACTGGAAATGGAGCTCTACAGGTTAACCTGACAGCTCAGAATTTCAAAAACCCAGCCTGCATCATATATGCAAAAAAAGAGGTGCAAAAGATTGTGGGGATTACGCAAATTGTTATATCAATCAAAACATATATGTTAGGGTTTGACCCTAACCCCTTTATTAATGTAATAAGCCCAAGGGTCCATGTAAGAGTCATGAATAGTTATTTTAATAAGTAAATCCCATAAGCATTGTAAGTGGTTGACCTGCATTATCAAGAAGGGACCACAATTAGTTATAACGGGCCATAGTTAATAAATAAAGGGGTTAACCCGCATTATGCAAGGGACCACAAGTAGTTAGGGTTTTAAGTCTCATGAAACTATATATTGTCGAAGATAGTAAGGGAAGTCTTGTCTTGTGTTGTGTAATTGAGCTCTGATCTACTGGAGATTGCCCCCTTGAATAAGCAAGTGAACAATATTACTGCAAATCTTAATAGAATATTTCCATTTTCTGTCGTCTCGTTGTGTTATTTTCTGTGACATCTTTGGCATATTTCGCACTTCTAATATTTTCTTAAGGTCAAGCACACTACAGGTGGTATCAAAGCACTTTCCCAGGCTAGCCACACCACCCATTTTAGCAAAAAAAATTAGGGTAGAGAGATTTTATGGTGTCTTTAAACTACAAAGATATGGCGTTATGCACATCAACCTACGGTTGGGGAATCATACATGAGGAACTATAAGAGGTGGTCATGTCTATTGGACACCCTTGTAACCCATGTTGGTACCCCTTCAAGTAGTAGTGCATCAGAAAATGCATGTACACGGACTACTCTTCCAAGTACCTCTAGTATATCGGAAGTCCCCCAAGGTTACCCTGGAACCAACCTTAGATAAGGTATCAATCGTCTTGCTCCTACAGTACACTAAGAACAACACTCAGGGAGATTACTCACACGTGCCAAGGGAAGTCAAGTAGTATGGCTAAGGGAACAGTCGATCCTCCTTAGTTATCACTCTAAAAGATTGGGCTAAGTACTACTGTTGGACCCCTAACGTATATCACAGTCTGCAGCACCTAACACTCCTTACTACCATAGTTCCTTCATTTCCTATTGTTGGTCATCACATTTTGTAGTATCCAAAAGTTGCATTTTTTGTCATCGCAGTCTTAATCAGCTAGGACAGCTAAATTGCTACACAAATTTTACTATCCAACAATTGGAGTTTTGCCGCCACAATATTCATCAATTGGGACCACATAATTCCTACACATTTTGCAATATTGAGATTTCAAGAGTTTGGTCACTGTAGTATTGATCAGCTGCGTGTAATACTCCTATTAGAATTAAGAAAAAATAAAAATAATAACAATAATTATAATTAATTAATTAAATATATGGGGTCCCAGAATTCTTCTTGCAAGAGACCTAGCCCACAGAATTCAGGAAAACGAGCTAATCACAATGATACCATCCTCCAGTAAGCATCCATTTTTCTTACGGCCCCAATTTTTTTGAAGTGATTTTAAGTGACCTACATCAACGAACTCCTCGTCTCGCACCCATTACAAACATACTAATTTTAAGTAACCCAAAATTTTGACCCGAACAACTGTTGGTAACTACTAGGGCTCAAGCTATGGAAAACCTCAAGAAAACAGTGCAAGACATAGAAGCAAGCATCAAAACCAAAATTGAAGAAGCAATTGTAAAGGCCCTGACACCCATCCATCATCTTATCAAGGCTACATACCCCATAAGGGAAGGGAACCATGACGATATCCACATGGAAGGAGAATCTAGCCACCATGGATATGAGGGGTATCATCATTTCCACAAGGGTCACCAATATTATAGCAATAAGACACCTAAGATTGACATGCACAAATTTAACGGTGCTAACCCGACAGTGTGGGTGGCACAAATGGAACCCATGGAACCCATGTTAGGCCCCTATACTACTAGTGTAACCCCTTATTGTTATTAGTACAACCCACTTATTATATTGATGTACCCATGTAGTGCCCATATTGTTACTATTGTGCCCATAGAAACCCACTATTGTTATTATTGTGCCCTTACATTATTATTGTTATGTCGGCTCTGATTACGTTATGACCCCTTAGACTCCTATATATAGAAAGGAGGTCTTTTCATTTGTATCATCCAAGAATTGTTCATTTATGTAATGTAAAGGAGGTTGCCCCCTCGAAGAGGCTGAAATCTAAGGCGTTGATCTATCTTTTCTATCTTTTGAGCTAGTTTCATAACATTTGATATCAGAGCTTTGGATTCTAGGGTTTCGCTGCTCCAAACAGGTCATCGTGGCATTTGCGCTATAACTTTTTTTCTGTGACGTTTCAGAAGTCGAAAAAAAACCCATTTGAGAAGAAATCATGCTGAACCTTGGTTCTGAATTTCAGAGCTTTTGGAGTGATATTGGCGGAGATATGATCTGAGGAAGTTGGTCTTTTTGCAGACTCCTGAATTACATTCAAAACAGGTGACCTGGGAAAAATCGTCATAACTTTCTCTCTAAGCATCAGATTGGAATTTCGTAAGAAGGTACAGAAAAAGGACAGATAGTAGTTTCTTTTGTGAAGGTTTCAGATCCAAAGGTTGAAACAGTGACTCGTGGCACGTCGTACAAGTTCGCTCTACTGAAATAGCCTATAATCAAGTCACTGTGGGAGATTTCACATAACTCTTCCTTGGAGAATCCAATTTGGGTCAGACTTGTGGCATTGTAAAGAGGACACAGAGGGCTACTACAGGTTATAGTTTCAGAACTTAAAGATCTGAAAGTACAAAGTTACCGTCATTTCAAGATCGAGCTCCTAAAATCAAGAAAAAGCAAGATAAGGAAGTTTGATGGCAAGGATCCGGTAAATTGGATACGTCAGATGGAGCAATATTTTGATCTACATGGTGTACCACTATTACAGAAGGTATGTATTGCATCTTCATATTTATAACCGGATCAATTTTTATGGTATAAAGGGCTTTGTTCTCATAAAAAACTTGTTACGTGGTCAATTTTCACGGAGGAAATGATAGCACATTATGAGGATACAAAGATTATCCTCTAAAGAGCAACAAAAGTGGGTCACAAAGATGTTGGGTTATGACTTTGAAATCATCTACAAAAAAGGGAAGCAAAATGTGGTGGCAGATGCACTCTCAAGAAAGGATGAGGATGTGGAAGCATTGTTGTGTGCCTTTTCTATTATCCCACCAGATTGGATAAATGAAGCAAGGGATGAATGGAAGAAGGACGAAGAATTATGGCCACTTATTCAAAAGTTGCAAAAGATCCAAATTCAAACAATATTGTTAGAAATTGAAGAGTAAGGAAAAATCATATTGGAACCTGCAGCAGTCACAGAAACAAGAACCCGACAGCTACGAAATCGATCAATTT